>SJYA01001938.1:669448-867354 GCA_006410615.1 Neotragus moschatus | reverse complement strand
AAAAAAAAAAAAAAAAAGAATGAGATCATTTTTATACAACACAACATGCACAAGGCTGACCGTGCTGCTGTTTTAGAGGAAAGTGCAGACGCTGTAGAAGTTTTTGAGCAGCCATCCCAGCTCTCGACAACCAGCAAAAGCCTGCAGCTCCCATCACTCATTTCTCAATTATCCTGGGAGAAGTAGGTCAGGAATGGAAGCAGGCCGGGAGGCTGGGGGCTGTAGCAGGACAGCAGGAAGCTGGCCCTGCCCTCACTGATGGTGATCTTGACCCGCCCTGCCCCTGACTCCCCATGAGGGTTTGGAGCCCTGCGACCACATCCTTGATGAAGTCACTTTCTGCAGCAGCCATCCGGTAGATAATCAAACAAGAAGCCAAATGGATGAAATGAGCCTCCCTTCTGTTCCCTTCATTCTCCAGGCTGTGCTGTTAATAGGAAAGTAGCAAGAACGTAAACAGCCAAGAGAAGGAAGAGACCCTAGCCCTGACAAACAGCCAGTCCTCTGAGATAAACTCACCCCCAAAGGCTGGGGGACCGGGGCTTCAGCCTCCTGGAGTTGCCAGCAAACTCTATGCTTGTCTCTGAAGTTCCATTGCCCAGGAAGCTGTATCTGGTTTCTCTTTCCTGCCCAACAGATACCTGTGGTTTCCTTCAGCCTCACGCCACACCCCCTCCTGTGGTTCCTTCCTCCTTCCTCTCCTGCAGCCTGCCTGCTCTTCCTCCCATCGTCCTGGTCCTCTCGTCCTGTCCTTTAACACCCACCTAGCATTTACAATGGACAAAGCACATTCATCGAATTCTCATGATGTTGTTGATGTACTGGCTTCTGAACAAAAATCACCAGATCTGAGAGCTTAGTGTAATTTTTGCCCTGCAAAAATTGGGTCATGCAATCAGGGATGGTTTATGTACATAAAGTACCTCCTGTGGGTCTGGCAAACCTCATGAGACCAGGGGTGGGGAGTAAGCTCCTTTTCATAAACATGGAAGGAGGCTCACTTGGGTGCCTGGGTACAGCGGGATGACTTGGGGTGTCCACTGGGCTTAAAAAAAACAAGCACAGGGTGGTCACGTGCTGACTCACGGTCAGTGCAGTGCAAGAAGCAGAGGCGCTCAGCCCTGGATCTGTGTGATACCAAAGGCCTTTCTCCTTCACCAGACATCCTGCCTTGGCCTCTGTGCTTACCCCTTTGGGGTGTGGCCTTTAGGATGCCTGAGCAGCTAGTGGAGAGGCAGACCCAGAGCCTCTGGGACGCCCAATGGAAAAGGAGAGTCCAGACCAGAAGAACCAGGTCTCCACCCAAAAGTCACAGAAGGCTTGCTCCTCAACCTGGACAGCAGGTCAGAGGCAGCTGCTGGGATCCTGGGGTGGTTCCATCTGGAAGTAGGGATGGTATGGTGTTGTGACAGCCCAATGATTTGGGACTGGATACTTAATGGGGTTGAGGACACTAACAGGTCAGTCCTGCCCCATATGCCAGTAGCGCCCCTAAAGAATCATTGAGTCCCTAAAGCCAGCTCTCTTTTTGCATTTGACCCCTCACTGCTGTCTTGCCATTGACCCAGACGACACTGTCCAGCGCTTCTGCGGCCCGTGGCCTGCTTTCAGGCTGCTGGAGAAGCAAGGCATTCAGAAACCCGTGACCTGTGCTCAGGGCTTTTAATCTCCTTAATTGAAATTGATTGGCCTCTTGGGAGGCAGCACTGCATTGGCCCTGGGCTTCAGCACGTGATGGATTCTGGTTTCATTCTTTTAAAGCCCCATCAACACTCCAGGGCATCTGATCTCCCTGAATCCTGGGCCCCTTTACTAACCAGGAGCAAAATCAGAAACAGGCCCACTTGATAAAACAGCTCAGGAAATAAAAGCGTCTGATAAAAATAAGGGGAGAACATTCCTGTCCCATTGTGGCTTGGCATGACACAAAAGGCTGGTCAAAAACCCCATTACCAAGGAGAGATGCAATCACCGGGGGACGGAGCCACAGCAGAGGCTGTGAGTGCCTCTGCAGCTCACAAGATAAACAGGCTGGGCTGCAGTGTCTCGAGTGGCTGCAGAAAAGATAAAAAAGGAAGAAAAGTGAAAGCGCATCTTCAGTGAAAAGAAAACTGAACACGCAGAGAACACTTTGAGAGTCCAGATTTGTGTTCATCCACACAGATAGCAGGCCTGGCGTGCTGCGATTCGTGGGGTTGTGAAGAGTCAGACACGACTGAGCAACTGAACTGAACTGAACTGAGACATATAACAGTCCTCCCCAAAGTGGCTGGAGCTGCTTCACAAACCGGTTTGGCAGGTCATAGCTCTTGGCAAAGCTTTGATAGGGCCCCTTTCTCACCAGGCTGATTATATATCCTGGCAAATAGCCTTCTGGGAGATCTCCCGGGAAGGGTTGGTGGGTGATTTCACCACCTGGGCTCCTGGCTTGAAAGGTCCATGCCAGGGGATTGGGCCACCTTCTTGCTTCTAGCCCCTAGGCTTTGTCTCCACACTGGCTGCACAGGTGGTACCTGGAAACAAGATGCACCTTAGAGGTAACAAGACACAGCGCTGACAAGTCAGGTAATCATTAGGAGTGACAAGACCATCTAGCAGCCCTGCCTTCTAAAGATCAAGTCAAAGGGACCACAACATGCCATTCCCAAACACACCACTTTGGCATTAGGATTGTTACTGACTATAAACTGAAGGCAAGTGAGAATCAACACAGTGTTAAATGAGTTCTGTTCCCACCCCTTTTCTGCCTAAAAGCAGGGCATAAAATTCCCTTGGGGAAGGTTTCCCTCCTCCTGTACTAGAAACAGATCTTATTACCAAGACAGAGTCATAACCAAGACGAATCTGCATAAACAGACCTTGTTAAAATAACCCCTGGGCTTCTCTGGTGGTCCAGCGGTAAAGAATTCTCCTGCCAATTCGGGGAACATGGGTTCGATCCCTGGTCTGGGAATATCCCATATGCCATGGAACAACTAAGCCCATGTGCCACAAGTACTGAAGCCCTTGGACCCAGAGCCTGTACAAGAGAAGCCACTGCAATGAGGAGCCCAAGTAACCATAACTAAGAGTAGCTCCCTGTTCACTGCAACTAGAGAAAAGCTTGCACAGCAATGAGATCCAGTACAGCCAAAAATAAAATAAAGAAATAAATCTATAATCTTAAAAAAAAACCCTTATCTTCCATTAGTTCCCCCTTATGTTTCCTTGTCACTTCTCCACAAAGTATCATCTCTAGAAGCCCAAACCTCCTTTCCTTTGTTGAAGATGACATATAAATCCTCGAATCAAGTCTACCTTGAGTTTCACTTTCTTCTGTGAAATCCATATAAAATATTAATAAAATTTGTCTTTGTTTTCTCCTCATAATTTGTCTTTTGCTGTTTAAATTTGTAAGCCCTCAAGTATTGAACGTAAGAGGGTAGTGGGAAAGTTTTTCCTCCCCCCTAGAAAGTCTAGAGATCCGGGTTTTAAAAGGGATCCAGCCTGTTTGCTGCAGAAAGTTCTATTTTCAAATAGATTCAAGTTGAAAGTGGCTCTTAATCCCCGCTTTCTCCAATAGCAGAAGCATTAAACCAGAGTGAACTTTCTAGAAACAAGAGCTGTATCATGGAGCTAGTGTCTAAGGATGCCTAATGCATACTAGGCACTCAGTAAACAGCTAAGTGAATAAATCAATGGATGGATGGATGATCGGATAGATGGATATTGGGTCAAATAAGGTTGGAGCAACTGCATCATGCAGAAAGTAAAATTGTGGACTTCTCTGGTGGTCCAGTGGTTAAGAATCCACTTGCCAGTGCAGGGGACACAGGTTTGATCCCTGGTCAGGGAAGATTCCACATGCCTTCAATCCCACTAAGCCCTGGAGCTGCAACTACCGAGCCCACGCACCATAAGCACTGAAGCCCTAGAGCCCGTGTTCTGCAACAAGAGGAGCCCCTGCAGTGGGAAGCCTGTGCACTGCAAACAGAGAGCAGTCCCAGCTCGACCCAACCAGGGAAAGCCCGCGTGCAGCAACAAAGAACAGTGCAGCCAAAAATAAATAAATAAATTTAAATGTTTAATTTTAAAAAAAATAAAATTATTGCTGATTAAATACAGGCTCCTGTAATAGATCACCAAGACAACCTGTTGATAAAGCAAAGCTCCCAGCAGTAACAGAGGTCACTACTCAGCAGTCTCGACAGTGTCTCTGAGTCGGGAAGGTTATTTACCCGGTTGAAGGTGGGTCTTTCAGTGTGGGGCTCATTAGGATTGTGTAGGTTCTTGATGTAATAGTTCAGGATTGTGGGCACAGCAAGCTGTGTTAACAGTCATTTGATGTTATCTGCTGAAAGGCTAAGCAGTTTTAAGTGGGTTTAGGAGAAGGTCCTAAAACCATAAAATTATTTACAGCTTTTATCTTCTTGGGCGAGTGTTTCTACAATCACTAAATCATGTTGGTAAAGACAGGGGAATCAAGTCATCAGTGAGGATTGCATGGTACTAGTCACATTAATACAGGCGTAAGTAAGCTTGGTGGACATGGATGTGTTCAGGCCTCAAGCCAATGACCTTAAGTAAACTATTTTCCTTCCACCCTGTGACAAGAAGTAAAAACCAAGTCTGTCCACAGAAGTACAGCAAACTTAAGTGGGCTCTAGGCTACGTGTGGCGGCTAATTTCATATGATACCACTTATATGCAGAATTAAAAAAAAAATGATACAAAGAACTTATCTACAAGGCAGAAACAGAAACACAGACTTAGAGAATGAATTTAGTTACCAGAGGGGAAGACTAGGGGGAGGAATGAACTGAGAGTTTGGGACTGACATATATACACTGCTACTAACTCCAGGAGATAATGAAGGACAGGGAGGCCTGGCATGCTGCAGTTCATGGGGTCGCAAAGAATCGGACACGACTTAGCGACTGAACAAAAACATACTTAAAATAGGTATATCAACATGGACCACTGTATAGCACAGGGAACTCTGCTCAATATTCTGTAATAGCTTCAATGGGAAAAGAATTTGCAAAAGAATAGAAAAAAACAAAAAGCTTAACATGTATATCACATAGAGCTTTGTAGCTATAATAATACTTATTATAATAAAAATATAACAGTGATAGCAGTTCAAAAAAAAATNACCACTGTATAGCACAGGGAACTCTGCTCAATATTCTGTAATAGCTTCAATGGGAAAAGAATTTGCAAAAGAATAGAAAAAAACAAAAAGCTTAACATGTATATCACATAGAGCTTTGTAGCTATAATAATACTTATTATAATAAAAATATAACAGTGATAGCAGTTCAAAAAAAAATGTTTGTCCACAGGAGTACAGGGCAGGTGTGATGGCTAATTTCTGGTTAAATAGAAGTGATACATGCTAAACCACCATGGGAGAGGTGATTCAAATATGCCTTAGACTTTGACATATGAATGGGATCCCTGCTGGCTCAGATGGTAAGGAGTCCGCCTGCAATGTGGGAGACCTGAGTTCGATCCCTGGGTGGGGAAGATCCCCTGGAGAAGGAAATGGCTACCCACCCCAGTATTCTGGCCTGGAAAATCCCATGAACAGAGGAGCCTGGTGGGCTACAGTCCACAAGCTTGCAAAGAGTCGGACACAACTGAATGACTTCATTTTCACTTTCTTTGATATCTGACAGTAGCCCTGGCAGGCCAGACCATCGAAACAACTTGCAGAGCCCAGTGCAAAATGAAAACGCCGAGCCCCCTGTTTAAAAACTAAGAATATCAACTACTTTGGCAGTTCTTCAAAAAGACAACGTATAATTACTATATGACCCAGCAATTCCACTCCTAGGTGTATACCAAAAAAACCTGAAAACAGAGACTCAAACACACAATGGTACAACAGTGTTCAACACAGCACTACTCACAATTGCCAAAAGGGGTAAACCACCCAAATGTCAATTAACATATGAATAGATAAACAACATGTGGTACATACAGATAATGGACAATTATTCATCCATAAAAAGAAAATGAAGTTCTGATATATGCCACAATATGGATAAACTAAGATGCGGCAACTAAAGATCCCCCATGCCGCAACTAAGACATGGCACAGCCAAATAAATAAAAACAAATAAAATATTTTTCAAAAAAGGATGGTGAAAATTGCCAAGCCCACTATCACCCCACCTCCCTGGCCTCCTCAGTATCACATCCAGACCCAGAGCTCCGGAGACTTCCCTACACCAACCCTGGAGGTGACAATGTTTATGGGATGTTTTTCCTCCTCCTTCTGACATCAGTTCTGGTACTTTAATCGTGTAGTACCATTCACAGGGCAGACGTGTGTAGCCAGGAGTAGAGAGGGGACAGTAATGTAGCTGGGTCACATGATGGGTAATTAGGTGAACAGTTACGACCCCCATGTTATCTGTAGACTCTGACTGAATTGGATGACAAGGCCAGGACTCCTTCTTCCAGGTTAGTCTCTGCCATCACCTGACATTCATGAGCACACTCTCCATTCCTTCTGTTTTTCCCTCCATGCAAACTCTCACTTCTCTGGGCTTCCTCTCCCTCTGGATCCATTAGATGGGACTGACTAGAGGGTGTAGAGGCGGTATAGAGGGATAAAGATGAGAGATTAAAGGATGGCAGAGACTAACCTGGAAGAAAGAGTCCTGGCCTTGTCATTCAATTCAGTCAGAGTCTACAGATAACTTGTATTGAGTACCAATGAGAGGTGGGAGGGCATGACCCTGCCCCAGGAAACCTTATGAAAGATAGCTTGCTACCTTGCATACATGCCTTAGATGATCAGCCCTTGACCTGGGGTTTACTAAGCAGAAAAGATGCCCTTCTCATGAGCCAAACCAAACACGGGGGCCCACGCCATGAGCTTCCTGAGCCCTGAGGCCACCTCTGGCCGTTCCTTCTCATTGGAGGCCTCCAAGCTGTTCCATCTCTGGGTGGCCACTCAATAGGAGGGTGGGGGCTCTGCCTACTGGCTGAGTACAGACCCCAAACAAGACACTGCAAAATAAAATGATACAAAGTAGTCCTCTGGCTCTGAGCCTGCTTACCACTGTAGGATTCCCCAGCCACCCCCAAAGCCTCTGTCATCATTTCTAGGACATCTCATGGGTGTGTGTGTCCTTTCACAACCACGTGACATGCATGCTTCCTCCAAGTCTAACTATAGTTCCCTACTAGGTTACGTGCTACCCCAAACGCAACAGGTCTGAAGGTCCCAGGAAGGTGTCTCCCTCCAGACCTGTCTCCTGCTGCCCAGGGGTCTGTGGNACTGAACTGAACTGAACTGAAGGGGACAGAAGAACTATACACAGAAAATTGTAAGACACTAGTGAAAGAAATCAAAGGTGGCATAAACAGATGGAGAGATATTCCATGTTCCTGGGTAGGAAGAATCAATATTGTGAAAATGACTATACTACCAAATGCAATCTACAGGTTCAATATGATCCCTATCAAATTATCAATGGCATTTTTCACAGAACTAGAACAAAAAATTTCCCAATTCATATGGAAACACAAAAGACCCCAAATAGCCAAAGCAGTCTTGAGAAAGAAAAATGGAGCTGGAGGAATCAACCTTCCTGACTTCAGGTTATACTACAAAGCTACAGTCATCAAGACAGTAAGTTATTGTCACAAAAACAGAAATATAGATCAATGGAACAAGATAGAAAGCCCAGAAATAAACCCATATGCACATACGGGTACCTTAGTTTCGACAAAGGAGGCAAGAATATACAACAGAGCAAAGACAGTCCGTTCAATAAGTAGTGCTGGGAAAACTGGATAGCTACATGTAAAAGAATGAAATTAGAACACTTTCTAAAACCATACACAAAGATAAACTCAAAATGGATTAAAGACCTAAATGTAAGACCAGAAACTATAAAACTCTTAGAGGAAAACATAGGCAGAACACTCGATGACATAAATCAAAGCAAGAGACTCTATGACCCACCTGCTAGAGTAACGGAAATAAAAGCAAAAGTAAACAAGTGGAACCTGATTAAACTTAAAAGCTTTTGCACAGCTAAGGAAACGATAAGCAAGGTGAAAAGACAACCCTCAGAATGGGAGAAAATAACAGCAAATGAAACAACTGACAAAGGATTAATTTCCAAAATATACAAGCAGTTCATACAACTCAATAACAGAAAAAAAAAATCAAAAAGTGGGGAAAAGACCTAAACAGAAGAAGACACACAAATGGCTAACAAACACATGAAGAGATGGTCAACATCGCTCATTATCAGAGAAATGCAAATCAAAACTACAATAATATATCACCTCACACTGGTCAGAATGGCCCTCATCAGAAAGTCTGCAAACAATAAACGCTGGAGAGGGTGTGGAGAAAAGGGAACGCTGTTGCACTGCTGGTGGGAATGTAGATCGATACAGCCACTATGGAAGATGGTATGGAGATTCCTTAAAAAACTAGGAATAAAACCACCATATGACAGCAATGCCACTCCTAGGCATATACCCTGAGGAAACCAAAATTGAAAAAGACACGTGTATCCCATTGCTCATTGCAGCACTATTTACAATAGCTAGAACATTGAAGCAACCTAGACGTCCATCGACAGATGAATGGATAAAGAAGTTGTGGTACATATACACAATGGAATATTAGTCACCCATAAAAAGGAACGCATTTGAATCAGTTCTAATGAGGTGGATGAACCTAGAACCTATTATACAGAGTGAAGTAAGTCAGAAAGAGAAAGATAAATACCATATCCTAATGCATATATATATGGAATCTAGAGAAAATGGTACTGAAGAATTTACTTACAGGCCAACAATGGAGAAACAGACATAGAGAATAGACTGATGGACATGGGGAGAGGGAGGGAGAGGGTGAGATGTATGGAAAGAGTGACATGGAAGCTTATATTACCATATGTAAAATAGATAGCCCACGGGAATTTGCTGTATGGCTAAGGAAACTCAAACAGGAACTCTGTATCAACCTAGAGGGGTAGGATGGGGAGGGAGATGGGAGGGAGTTTCAAAAGGGAGGGGATACATGTATACCTATGGCTGATTCATGCTGAGGTTTGAAAGAAAACAGCAAAATTCTGTAAAGCAATTATCCTTCAATAAAAAACCAAATTTATTTTATTTTATTTTATATAAATATAAAGAAGATATATATAACTGAATCACTTTGCTGTACAGGAGAAATTAACACAACACTATCACTATAAATCAACTCTACTTTTTAAAAAAAGATTGCCCTTCAACATTGGTGCTAGGCCTGGGATCTACCTTGCCAGTCCTCCAGGCAAACCGAGATGAGTCCTGAATCCTGGGGATTCAGGATTGGTCAACAATTCCCAACATATCAGAAGTGTAAGGTCTAGAGGTGTGTCACAGCAGAGAAACACTAATATACCTTAAGTCTCCTCTCCTTCCCCTCTTTTTAAAAATTAAAAAAAAATAATTTTATTTATCTTTGGCTGTCCTGGGTCTTTGTTTATGTGCAGGCTACTCTCTAGTTGTGGTGCTTGGGCTTCTCACTGCAGTGGCCTCTTTTGTTGTGGAGTATGGTCTAGGGCACATGGGCTCAGTAGTTGCAGCTCCCAGTCTCTGGAGCACAGGCTCAGCTGTTGCAGTACATGGACTTAGTAGCTCAGCAGCACGTGGGATCTTCCTGTACTAGGGATTGAACCCTTGTCTCCTGCATTGGCAGGCAGCCACCAGGGCAGCCTCCCTCCCCTTTTAAGGTGTAAGTTTTAGCATCAGAGAGATGAACATGTACCATGCTTCAACTACCTTTGTCAGGGCTTTAGTCAAACCAGTCTTCTTTCAATCACGTAGAATAGACCTGCTTTTTCTAATGTCTTTGAATCAAAAGACACTATCTTTGGAAAATGCATGGGACTATTAGGACTATCTCCCTCTATGGAGGGGATCCTCCCCAGTCATACTCTGCTTTCACTACCCCACCCCTCCACCATTCACAGAAGACTTCCTTTGCAAAAATGTACCTTTGCCAGGCTCTGGCAAATTCACCTTTTTGACCTTTGCAAGGACACATTTGCTGTAAGCACCCACATTCATTACATCTTCCTAGGCTAGTCCTTTGTCTGGTACAGAAAGAAGGTCTAGAAGTCAGCATCTGAGGATCTTGATTTCTGGCCCAGCTTTCTATTACATAACCAGCCCTCTGCTCCCTAATCTCCAAGCTTCTCTTTTGTCATCTGGGAAAAATATTGAACGTGAGGATCAAATTAAGAATGTGTGTTAAGCTCTAAATGCTTTGCAAATCATCAATCACAGTGCATTGGAGAAATTGTGTCCCTTTGATCAGCCTGGCTGAACTCTTGAGTCTGGGAGCTCCTAGGGATCATACTCAGGAGAGGTAATCGCATGCTTTCTGATCATATTCTTTAAGAAGCTGCCCAGAATGTCACCCCTCCTTGGGCAAGCTGAGCTTAGAAGACCATTGTAGTAAGACCCTCCCTTGCTGAAAAAGCTTTTACCAGTAACAGAGTATGAAGGAGAGAGCTATATGTGGGGGCAGACAGTATACGGTTGGGGGAGATCCCTGCTGAATAATTTGATTAGAACAGCCCCGTGCCGATGGCGAGCAGATAGGAGGACAAGTGGGGTACCCAGCCAAGTTCAGGACAAACTTCTTAGGCTGGTGAACTTGACCCTACTTTGGAGAGATTAGAAAGTTCTTAGGGATAGAATTCAGTGGAAATATGTGATTTTTGATACAGAATCTTCCCACTTAAAGGAAGAGTAAATAGAGTAGAAATTGTGGAAATTGATCCATCAGCCTGCTCCAGAGTGACAAGCATGGACCTCGGAACAGAAGACTTCTCACTTGTCACAGGAACCACAGACTCTATCAACAGAGCTATTATCAATGGGAAGACCAGCTGGGGGATGGTCTGGGTTCCCTGTTCCCGCCACATGCAGGGAGGACTGATCCAAGGAAGCAAAGCAGGAAGGGACAACGCAGGGCACAGGAGGATGGTGAAGGAGGCTGAGGAACGAGCCACTGCATGCCAGCCTGAGAGAGAACATTATAGCCTTCTAGAAACCAAAATGGCCCCTCTCCATCTCTTTATGCAAAGTCACCACTGAGCTGCTCCCAAACTGCTTCCTTCAAAGACTCGCAGTATGTGACATAGCCAATGGGAATTTGCTGGATAACTCCAGGAACTCAAACCAGGGCTCTGTAACAACCTAGAGGGGTGGGAAGGGGTGAGAGGTGGGAGGGAGGTTCAAGAGGGAAGGGACATATGTATGCCTACGGCTGATTCATGCTGGTGCATGGCAGAAACCAATGCAATATTGTAAAACAATTATCCTTTAATTAAAAATACATAAATTGAAAGCACACAAAAAAACTCACGGAACCCTGAGTGTCCACAGAAATGTTCAACAGCCCTGCCATCGGATCATGCTACTAGGAACATTAAACTCACACACTTCTCCCCCTAAAACACACCCAGGAGGAAAGGGCACGTGCACCATTCCCTGGTTTACATAAACATCAGCAAACAAACCTTGGGCTGAATCAGAGGAAGGCAAAACCAAGGGAGCCCAGCTACATGATTCGCCTGCTTGTCAAAGTTTAAGATGCCACGGACCAGCTTTCACAGCCTGTTGGTAACTACTAGATCATTGTCATGGCCTTGATTCCCTACAGGGACTCCATGTTGTACAAGCCATAAAATTAAGCCTTGAAATTGTAATCTAACCCACCGACTAGAGAAGCACCAAGACCAGAAAAGCTACAGAGCTCTTCTTAGAACACTAGGTAAACAAATAGCTTTCAACATACAGACCCGAACTGCTTGGAATGTGTCCCCAGCTCCTTGAATTTCTAGTCCCTGGGTAACACCACCTTCTGCCTTTTAGCTCTCCGAACAGCTTTATGACTGAATTCCCCGTATTAAATCCCTCTCTGTTTGAAATACCTAAAGTGATTTACGGTTTTAATGAATAAACTGATGAATCTTTCTTCAATTTTTTTTTTCTCTTTTTGGACATTTGTGTACAGGCAGACTTCATTTTATTGTGCTTCACAGACATTTCTTTTTTTTTTTTTTTCACAAATTGAAAATCTGTGGCAACTCTGTATCGAGGTAGTCTATTAGTGCCATTGTCCCAATAGCATTTGCTCCTCTTATGTCTCTGAGTCACATTTTGGTAATTCTCACAACATTTCAAAAATTTCTCATCATTATTATATTTGTTGGTGATCCGTGATCTCTCATGTTACTACTACAACTTGCGGAAGGCTGAGATGATGGTTAATAATTTTTGGCAAGAAAACATTTTTTCATTAAAGTGTATATACATATGTTTTTAGACAATGCTTTGCACACTTAATAGACTATAGTGTGGTGTAAACATAACTTTTACATGCCCTGGGAAACCAAAAAATGTGTGCAACTCGATTTATTACAATATTCACTTTATTGCAGTAATTTGGAACCAAATTTGCAGTATCTCCAAAGTATACCTGTAAATATCCAACTTTTCGTGTTTGGGTGCTGTCCTTTGTCCTCATGTGGATGAACTCTTTGACACAATCTTTTTGTCTTTAATTTTTTCAGTTGTCAATGTTTATGCTCACCGCCCTCTCAACATTGGCAAAGTTTGCCACTTGTCCTTGATTGGGCTTCTCTGCTTTTAGACCACTGTTACATTAAACTTAGGGCTTCTTTGATGGTCAAGTGGTCAAGAATCCACCTGTACTGCAGGAGTCATCAGTCCCTGGGTTGAGAAGATCCCCTGCAGAAGGAAATGGCCACCCACTCCAGTACTCTTGCCTGGGAAATCCTATGGACAAAGGAGCCTGGTGGGCTACAGTCCATGGGGTTACAAAGAGTTGGACATGACTGAGCGACTGGACAGGCACACACACACACAAACACACATGTATATTAAACTGCAGAACAAACTTAAAGCACTGGGCAGACTCAACCCCTTCCTCTGGGGACACTCAGGGCTCCATGGAATCTTTTATTCCACTGGGTCATTAATGAGAAAGGTCTGCCACAGCAGGACCCTGCCTCTGTTGATGGGAGCTATGCATAACTAATGAAGAGGAAAACTGGAAGCCCAACGGCCTGATCGGTCTCAACATCTTTCTAACAATCTCTACATCTCCCAACCTTCACTTTCCTGGATACCTTCCTTCCTTCCAAAATAAGTACTCCAAATCCACTTCAGCCCAGTAACATTTTTTAAGGTTTTTAAAAATACCTTTCCATTTATTTATGTATTTTCTTTTTGGCCATGTGGCATGCAGGATCCCACTTCCCTGACCAGGGATCCAACCCGTGCTCCCTGCAGCGGAAGCATGGAGTGTTAACCACTGNATCCACTTCAGGCCAGTAACATTTTCTAAGGTTTTTAAAAATACCTTTCCATTTATTTATGTATTTTCTTTTTGGCCATGTGGCATGCAGGATCCCACTTCCCTGACCAGGGATCCAACCCGTGCTCCCTGCAGCGGAAGCATGGAATGTTAACCACTGGACCACCAGGGAAGTCCCCACTAACATTCTCAAGTCTATACCTTCTCTTCCTTTCCTCCCTATCTTATGACACTTGGTCTCACAGACAGACGTTAGGCCCAACTTCTCAGTCCCCTGTGACACTTTAAATACAACTTGCCTTGGTCCCTGGCTATGGATCTAAGATGCCAGAGATATCCAATAACCTGGGAGATTGAAGAGTAGGTATTGTAGTAGACTTTCCCGGTGGTCCAGTGGTTAAGATTCTGTGCTCCCAATGCAGGCAGCTCGGGTTGGATCCCTGGTCAAGGTACTAGATCTCACGAAAATCAAAGATCCCATGTAACACAACCAAGACCTGGCACAGCCAAATAAATAAATGTTTATTTAAAAAGAGTAGGTACTGTAAACACCCCAGAGATAAATACTAGGTCTCTGTTTAAAATATGAAGTCATGATGCTTCCAAGACCTAGGAAGAGTTCATTACAAAATTTATTAACATCACAGAGACCATAAGAGGCAAAGCCAGGATCTGAACCCAGGTCTTTCTGCTGCCACAGCTCCAGCTGGGCCCACCATTCAGAAGCAAAGCTTCTAATAGTGACAAGGAAATTCAGAAAGCCTAGCCAGGGGCAGAGATGCCAGCCACCCGCAGTGAGCCAAGAAAAAATAAACAAAGCATTGGATTTTTAATTCTATCCCTACTCTGTCAATACAAGGTACCTCTTGGGTGAACATTCTGTTCAGGTGTTTCCCAGCAACTCTAGAAGCATTATCATGACAACCTCCAGTTCAGAAGTCTTTCAGAGTTCATTTCTCCTGAATTGCACAGGAACATGAAGTATAGTTATAGGAACAAGGACAGAGGTATGGCAAGGAAGGGAACGTAAGGAGAGGCAGGAAGTAGTAAGGAGATGACCGGTCTCGCCTTCATACATTTATTTCACTTGCTACAATAAACATGCATTAATGTGGAAAGCATCAAATAAGAAAAGTTCGCTCGTGGCAAAGACAATACTATATGTTCATCAAATTCATTTTATTATCTTCTTTCTGCATAGATACTTCCAAGTGGAAATGGCCTTTCAGCGTTTTTGCTAACTGGATTTTTTTCAGGTTCTAAGTTTGTAAAACGATATCTTTCTGAGTATAGTTCCTTTCCTTCTTCTGCCTCTGAATCACCTTCCCATTCTCATTTTGTTGTGGTGGGTTTGTTCCAAAGGGGAATAAATCAGAGAGGAAATAGTACACATACTTTACATTCTCATTTAAACAAGACCTAAAAAGGGGGGGAAATCTTATTAACACTTTTATTCTCCCCTCAGGGGCCATTCTGAATTTTACTATCCTAATATTTACTCATTGCTACAGTAAAACCTTGGATAAACCAACAGGGATGGAATTGTTTCAGAGAGACGTGTGCTTCACAGAACTGGAATTTACACATTTGGGCAATAAAATGCTGTTGACTTTTAAATGTTCTGAGGAAAGTATTTATGAGCATATTGAACGAAGGATGGTGACACAACCTACGTTCTTTAGGTGGTTCAGGACTCACCCAAGTTCCCTGAACACACCACGCTCCCAGGAGGGGCTGGCACATTGCTGTGACCTCTGCTTAGAACAGTCCTCCCCTGCCTTTGCTTATTTAAATCCTCTGCATCCTTAGGCTGTCAGCTCCAAGACCATTTTCCTCAGGTACACTATATCAATCTTTACTAAAATGCATGAGCTGTTCACTTAAGATGGGTGGATTTTGTCGTATGTAAATTGTACCTCAATAAAGCTATGAAGAACAAAACACACTGTCCAGGAAGTGAGGCACACCAACCCTCCCCTCTTAAATGTAGCAGATTTACAGTATGGAAATGGGGAGGGAAACAGTCACATTTGAGAAACCTGATGAAAACTCTATCAGCCAGGACTTCCCTGGTGGTCTAGTGCCTAAGACCCCCCTTTCAAGGCAGGGGATCTGGGTTCGAACCCTGGTCAGGGAACTATTCTTAGGGAACCCTGGTCAGGGAACTATTCACACATGTGGCAACTAAGAGTTCACATGTCTCAACTAAGACCCAGCACAACCAAATAAACAATAAGTATTTAAAAAAATTAAGCTTATCACCATATACAATTATGCTTGTGTGATTTGTCCGCTATGTCTTTGGCACAGGGTAAGGACCTGGTTCTTGGTACGAATTTAATAATAAACATAGAGCAAGTAGTGTCGGAGAATGGAAGTTCCATGACAACAGAATTGTGTCTGTCCTGTTGTCCACTATATCCTCATCACCTAGAGATGCCTGGCACATGGAAACAGTCAACAAAGACTCCTTCCCAAGCTGAGCCAAGGAATTCTTTCCCCAGTGGTTTGTCTGAATTTGGGATAAAGACCTTTTAGCTCAATTGGAAATAATGTTTCTCACCAGATAAACAAAGAGGCACAGGGGTCTTGGCCATAATGAGAGAAGAAAGAAGCCAACACGCAGAGTGAAGGAGGGAAAAGAGATGGAGCAAGAGGCCACCGGGATCCCCCCCAGGGATGTCCTGTCTGGTTCCCAGGCAATTGGGATCCTCTGTGTTCTGGCTGCCCTGTGAAGTCCAGTGAACTTGACCATGAGATCCTGTTGGTTGATTCAACTTCATCAAGACTTTATCTGTGTCACGTTTGACTAGTCTGTGTTTCTATGATGAAAGATGTTGAATCAAATTAATGTGGGAAATACTGAGAGAAGGAAAAGAGACAATAGAGCAGAAATGGGGATCAGAAAGGGAAAGTAGAGGCTATAAAAAGGAAAGAAGAGGAAGAATTGGAGAGAAATGGAAATGGCTTGATGAGGACACAGAAACAAGCAAGTTTTAAAGTGCTGTGAATTTGTAAGAGCTGAAATTACAAAATATGCAAACAGCTCATAGAACTCAATAACAAAGAACCCCCAAAACCCGATCAAATAATGGGTAGAAGACCTAATGATTTCTCCAAAGAAGAATGGCCAATAGGCACATGGAAAAGATGCCCATCATCGCTAATCACTGCTGCTGCTGCTGCTAAGTCATGTCATGTCCGATTCTGTGTGACTCCATAGACGGCAGCCCACCAGGCTCCTCTGTCCTGGGGATTCTCCAGGCAAGAATACTGCAGTGGGTTGCCATTTCCTTCTCCTTGCTAATCACTAGAGAAATGCAAATTAAAACTACAATGAGATACTACCTCATACCAGTCAGAATGACCATCATTAAAAATAATGAATGCTGGAGAGGATGTGGAGAAAAGGGAACTGTCCTACACTGCTATAGGAGTGAAGTGAAAGTGTTAGTCGCTCAGCTGTGTCGACTCTTTGTAACCCCATGGAGTGTAGCTCATCAGGCTCCTCTGTTCATGCAATTCTCCAGGCAAGAATACTGGAGTGGGTAGCCATTCCCTTCTCCAGTGGATCTTCTCAACCCAGGGATCGAACCCAAGTCTCCCATATTGCAGGCAGATTCTTTACTATCTGAGTCACCAGGAAAAATAGTGTTGAAGTTCCTTTAAAAGCCAAAAATAGAGTTGCCATATGATCAACCAATCCCACTCCTGGCCAAATATCCATAGAAAACTATAATTTGAAAAAAATATATGCATCCTAATGTTCATAGCAGCCCTGTTTACAATAGCCAAGACATGGAAACATCACAAATGTCCATCAATAGCCGAATGGATAAAAAAGACATGGTACATTTATACAATGGAATATTACTCAGCCATAATGCCATTTGCGGCACCATGGATGGACCTACATATTATTATTCTAAGTTAGACAGAAAGACAAACATCATATGATATCACTTATACGTTGGATCTAAAATATGATACAAATAAACTTATTTACAAAACAGAAACAGACTCACATAGAAAACAAACTTATGGTTACCAAAGAGGAAAGGTGGGAGGGATAAATTAGGAGTTTAGGATTATCAAATACACACTACTGTATACAAAATAAACAACAAGCCCCTACTGTATAGCACAGGGAACTATATTCAACATCCTGAATAAACCATAATGGAAAAGGATTTGAAAAAGTATACACATATATATAACTGAATCACTTTGCTGTGCACCTGAAATTAACACAATGTTGTAAATCAACTATGCTTCAATTTTAAAATAAATAAATAAAAAGCAAAGTGTTGTGAATTCATTCATTCGGCAAAGATGCACTGCATGTGTCTTAAATCGTTTTGGTCATTCTGACTCTTTACGACTCTATGGACTGTAACCCGCCAAACTTCTCTGTCCATGGGATTCTCCAGGCGAGAATACTGGAGTGGGTTACCATGCTGTCTCCAGTGGATCTTTTCAACCCAGTGATTGAACCCAAGTCTCTTATGTCTCCTGCACTGGCAGGTGGGTTCTTTACCTGGGAAGCTCAAAGATACACTAAACACTTACCATATGCCAGGTTCTACTCCAGGTATCAGGAATACAGCACTCAACCAAAATGATAGACATGACCACTCTAAAATGCTTGCATCCTGGTGGGGGCTGGAGGGGAGGGACAGAAAGTAAGCAAACTAATAATTAAACAAGAGAGAAACCAGAGACTGGTGACCATTTAGACAGCAATCTAAAATAGAGTGTGACTGAAAGACAACTTTATATTGGTTGACCAGGGAAAGTGAAAGTGAAAGTCACTCAGTTGTGTCCGATACTTTGCAATCCCATGGACTATACAGTCCACAGAATTCTCCAGACCAGAATACTGGAGTGGGTAGCCGTTCCCTTCTCCAGGGGATCTTCCCAACCCAGGGATCAAACCTAAGTCTGGCAAGTGGATTCTTTGCTCTTCGAAGGACAAGAAGATGCAACCAGTGAAGGTGGTAGAGGGCGTGTGGGGGCAATGATCCAGCCTGAGAGAGGAACCAGGGCTCTAGGGCGCCAAAGAAGGTTCTGAAGCACAGGAAGCGGGTGGCCCTGGGGGGACTTTTGGTAATGTCCAGGGACATTCTGTCCTCACAAAGCGGTGGGAGGGGGTGGTGCCACCAGCATCTAAGGGTTAGAGGTCAGGGATGCTGCCGACCTATTGTGCCAGGGACAAACCCACAGGCAAAGGGTTATTTAAAATGTCAGTGGTGCCAGGTGGAAAAACTCTGCCCTGAGACCATTCCAGCCTTGGCATCTTCAAGGTGTAGAAAACAGGAAGCCATGCCTGGAAAAGAAAAGAAGAGCACACAGGCTATGACATCACCCGCTTTGTATGCCTTGGTGAGAAGCTGACATCTCATTCTAAACGTGGCAAGGAGCCCACAAATGTTTTAAAACTGGGCAGTAAACATGGACTCATTTATTTTTGGAGACAATCGCACCGGCTTGTGTGCGGAATGTAGGGGGAGGGGCAAGTGTGAGTGAAAGAAACCAGGTGGGTGGCTTTTAATAGAGAAGTGATGGCAGCTTGGATGTTCATCATGGCAGGAGAGACAGTGAGGTAAAGAGCTGAGATGGATTTCAGAGGTCAGACTCATAGGTCTTGATGATAAAGTGAACTTAGAGGGTGAGGAAAAAAGGAATCCAAGATTCATTGAAGGATTCACAGCCAGCTTCATGGGGGTGTGATCAGTGCCAAGAGATGTCCCCACCCCAGGCTGGTGGGGACCTCAGTGGAGGCTCAGGGCCACCCTGGATCCAGGTACTGGGCAGGTCCCAGCAGAGAGGCTTCAATGCCCCCAGTATGGCCAGTACACTGGGGGCGGGGACACAGCCCTGTAAGGAGGCAGAATTCACCACCCTGTTCCCGCCCATCTGCATGTAGCACCAGGTCTGCCAAATTCTATAGCTGGTCCTGCTTAAAAGCTATTTGGGGCAACCAGACGCTCAGTTAGTGTCATGTAGCAAAACAGAAAAGAGCAGGGTGGGGTAAGAGGTGCAATTTGGGACATATTTAACCTTGAGATGCCTGTGAGACATCACACTGACAAGACCAAATAGGCAATTGTGTACATCTACCTACAGCTCCCCACCTCCCTCCATGCTGGGCTTCCCTGGTGGCTCAGCTGGTAAAAATCCACCTGTAATGCGGGAGACCTGGGTTCAGTCCCTGGGTTGGGAAGATCCCCTGGAAAAGGGAACATCTACCAACTCCAGTATTCTGGCCTGGAGAACTCCAGGGACTGTATAGTCCATGAGGTCACAAAGAATCAGACACAACTGAGCGACTTTCACTTTCACTTCACCTACAGCTCAGGAAAGGTACGAAGTTGTATACAATTCACCTGCTGGTAGATAGTGTTTAAAGCCATGAGAATGATGGTGCAGCTGTTATGAAAAACAGTAGGATGGTTCCTAACACCATTAAACACAGAATTACCAGAGAATCCAGCAATATCACCTCTGGGCAAAAGAAGAGAAAGCAGGGACTCGGGCCCCTATTTGTACACCCGTGTTCACAGCAATATTATTCACTGTAGCTGAAATGTGGAAACAACTCAAATGCTCAAATGCCCGTTTACAGATGAAGGAATAAACAGAATGTCGTGTAGACAATGTGATATTGCATGAGTGTGTGCTCAGTTGTATCCAACTCTTTGTGATCCCATGGACTGTAGCCCACCAGGCTCCTCTGTCAATGGGATTCTCCCGGCAAGAATACTGGAGTGGGTTACCATTTCCTCTTCCAGGGGATCTTCCCAATCCAGGGACTGAATCCATGTCTCCCCTGTCTCCTGTACTATAGGTGGATTCTTTATTGCTGAGCCACCAGGGAAGCCCCACAATGTGATATTACTCAGTTTTTAAAGAGAAGGAAATTTTGACACGTGTTACAACATGAATAAACTTTGAGGCCATTGGGCTCAGTGAAAGAAGCCAGTCACAAAAAGACAATACTGAAGGATTCCACTTATGTGAGGAACCTGGAAGAGTCAAATTCATAAAGTGGTGGTTGCCAGGGGCTGGGAGCAGAGTGGGATGGGGAGTCATTATTTAATGAATGTAGAGTCCCAGTTCTGCAAGATGAAGACGTTCTGGAGGTGGATGGTGGTGATGGCCACAAACGTGAATGCATTTAGTGCCACTGAACTGAGCACCTAGAAATGACTAAAATGGTAAATTTTGTGTTATCCATATTTTACAATTTAACAAAGAATTTATTATTATTCAATGCTTCCTCTATCTTCAGCACTGTTCTAAATGCTGTCCATGTAACCCGGACTTCCCTGGTGGTCCAGTGGTTAAGAATCTGTCTGTCAAGGCAGGGGACACAGGTTCAAGCCCTAGTCGGGGAACACCCCTCATGCCTCGAAGCAACTAAACCCGAGTGCCACAACTACTGAAGCAAAAGCTCTGGAGCCCTTGAGTCACAACTACTGAAGCCTGTGAGCCTAGAACCCATGCTCTATAACAAGAGATGCCACTGCAATGAGAAGCCTGCGCAGTGCTACTAGAGAGTAGCTCCTGTTCTCCATAACGAGAGAAAATCTGCAAGCAACAGTGAACACTCAGTGCAGCCAAAAACAAATAAATAAAAAATTTAAATATTTAAAAAACCCTCATACAACCCCTCATCACAGTGTCTAAGGTAGGTCTGACATTATCAAGCCATTTTACAAACAAGGAAACTAGTGACCAGAGATGTTCAGGAACAGGCCTAAGCTCACCCAGCTTCTAACTGGATAGGGTGCAATTTAACTCAGGTGGTCTGGTTCCAGAGCCCAGGTCTTTTTTTTTTTTTTTTTTACATACTGTACTACCTGCCAACAGAGATTATGTCATATGCTATAAGAATACACATTTCACAATAAAACACTAATTTTTAAAGTTAAAGGCTGAATTTATGGCCCACAAGTAGCTAGGTCCTGGCTTTTCATCATATTCCAACATCACTTCCCAGCATAGAGCCTGGCATTGCAGATGCAATGAGAAATCATCCAGAGGTGATCACTGTACCATGTCTGAGAAAACCACTCTATGATCAGAGACACTTTTAGGAAATGCATACCAGAAGGTCTCCTCTGAGTGTGAAAAGGCCAGGATCCCCCACGGCTCCTTTCCTGGTCCTTAGGATTCAGCCTGGACTCAGCCAGCAGTGGGGCAGGAGGCCAGGAGGGCAGGGCCCTAGTCCCAGGACAGGTAGGCCTGGGGGAGAGAGGTGCAGATCTTTGGCATCAGAGAGAGGCAGTTTCTGGGCTATTTTTAAGTTGCTCTGCTATGTTATCAGTTAAACCTCTCAAGCAGAAACAACACCAAGGCCACAGAAACTCCAGGCCTGCAGCTAGGAAAAATATGGTGTTGAACCATGATATACAAAAGTTCTCACTTATGAAGCAAAGTTGGAGCTGGCTGGCAGAGGGCAGGTAAAAACCACTTATGTAGATTCACTCTAGAGGTCAGAATTCCCTTGCTCAGAAACACATCCCAGGGACCTCCCTGGTGATCCAGTGGCTGAGACTCTGCACTCCCAATGCAGGGGGCCCGGATTCCACCCCTGGTCAGGAAACTGGATCCCACACGCCACAACTAAGAGTTTGCCTGCCGCAACTACAGCCAAAGAATAAAAATAAATAAATATTTAAAGAGAAAGAAACAAATACATCCCAGACTGTCAGGAACCCACGGCCAGTGTCAGCTCTGGGCGAGCCTGAGTCACTAAAGTGGAAAGAATGCAGGAAAGGGCCAGGTGACAAGGATGCAAAATGTCCTCTTGGCTCAAGTCTTAGGCGATTGGAAAAGGGTAAGCAGCCTTAGATTGATCTTAACATCAGAATCTCCATATCCAAATGGCTCTTTGAGACATGGGGAGGCCCAGGCCCCAGAGCAGTGAGCAGGCAGCCCCCCTCACGTGGAATTTAAGGTGACCCATAGCCACTGCCTTTGAGTGTCCTTACCTTTCAGGCCCATTCATGTGGTGGGAAGGACCCTGACACCCACTACAGGAGCTAAGTCAGACGTTCTGGGTGGGCAAGACCAGCCCTCATGACCAAGAAGGTTCTANAGCGAGCCTCCGTCCTTTCTCGCCTTTGACCATATAGGCCGGGCCACGCTGCATTTTTCTTCCCTGTTAGCTGACCTAACTTTGCCTTCCGTGTCCAGACTCAGCTTTCGGTGGTCCTTGTTTCCTTTTTCTCTGCTATCTGGTCTCCATGGTAGGCGCTCCCCTCTCCCACCTTTTTGACTCTGAATCCGGGCAAACCAGTCGACCTTCCATCCCACAGGTACGTCCTCGTGGAAGGTGGTTCCCCTCTTCCCCCAGCCGTCTGCACACCCGAGCAGGTCAACTTCAGGAATCGGTCGATTTCAGGAGCCCAGCTCCTTCAACCCGCCTTTGCAGAAGATTAAGTGCCCCGGTCCTTCATAATCATATACCCCTACTCTGTTCTCAAAGGTGGAAGGATCATTCTGCCATCTCTCTGCCATGTGCAACATTCCTCTGTCCACTCGCCATTTTGGCCCAGTATTTCACCTGGTATTTCATTGTTCTATGTTTCATTTCATTGCCCTGGCTTATTTCATGGGTCATGGCTTATTAGCCATACCAAACTAGCATCTTTCATAACCACATTATTTATCATCTTAGACATAAAACCTTCGTTTCTCGTCCCGCTTGGTGTAATGCCACTGGAAAATTAAGTCACAGGCACCCATTTCATCCCCAAATATTTGTTCAGATGTGTCATGTAATTGTCTTCCTTTGAAGGCTCAGTACCACTTATTCTGGGGAAACTAAATTCCACCAATGTGTCTTCTGGGATTATAGTGGAAGACTTTGTACTCTAAATTCTCTAAACAAAATTCCTGTCTTAGAATGTTTTTCAGATGACAAAATGTCCTTTTTGAATGACTGAGTGATCAGTTCCTCTCAAATCAGTCAACAACTTCCATTAAGTCCTTTCTCCTTATGGAAAACAAGAAACGCAGTATCACTTTTTACCTCTCTCTGACTTTTATTAAGCACAATTTTTCATCTTCTCCCAAGTCCCACCTTAACATCTGACTGCCTCTGTCCGTTTTCTGTTCTAGGTCTGTAGCTAAAACTCATCAGGAGAAAGCTATTCTCTGTGAATTGCTGTTAGTATGCCATCAGCCGTTCGGGCACCAGGTATTTACCAAGCTATTCTCGTGGACAGTCATCACAAAAATTGCCTTGGCAAAATCCCACAATGCCAAGGCACTGAATCAAGTTGGGAGGAGTCTCCCTCACTCGTAATTACAAAATGCCCAGCAGCCTTCTGGATCCACCCCATCCACACATCGTGTAGGATGCATGGTGTCGGGGAGGAAAAACCTTTCCTCTGTCCTCTTAAAGTTTGTCCATATGGGCCTGTAAATTAAACTAACAGAAGACAAAATAACAGGAGAAAAGACATACAATTTTTACTAACATTTTACATGCATGGGAATTTATAGAAAAGAATAAAGCTTAAAAGAGGTTATCAGATCCCAGGGCTTATATATCATTTTAAGAAAGGAAGGGGGTTTGGGGAAGTGGCTGGGATATGGGGCTTCCCTGGTGGCTCAGACAGTAAAGAATCTGCCTGCAATCCAGGAGACCCAGGTTCAATTCCTAGGTCGAGAAGATTCCCTGGAGAAGGGAATGGCTACCCACTCCAGTGTTCTTGCCTAGAGAATCCCATGGCAGAAGAGCTAATGGAAAATAAGGGTTATTTCAGTAAAGTCTGTTTATGCAGACTCTTCTTGGTGCCAATTCTCTGTCTCTGGTGATATGAGTCATTCTCCTCTTCCTGGTACAGGAGAAAGGGACTTTGGTCACCAAGGGAAATTTATGCTCGGCTCTTAGGTGGATAAGGGGAGGCCAGAGAACTCTTAGGGCTTCCCTGAAAATACAGATGGTAAAGAATCTGCCTGCAATGCAGGAGACCCGGGTTCAATCCCTGGGTTGGGAAGATTCCCTGGAGAAGGGAATGGCAACCCACTCCAGTATACTTGCCTGGAGAATTCCATGGACAGAGGAGCCTGGTGGGCTACAGTCCATGCGGTAGCTAAGATTCGGACATGACTGAAGTGACTTCACGAGCAAGAGAACTCTTCCTGTATCTGTTGATTCTCAGTTGCCTTCAGCTCAAAATAATCTTTAAGCTAAAGCAGTATATTGGGCAGGGGGCACCTCCTGATCCCCTTCAATGGTTCCACCAGTAAGTGCAATGGTGCCGACATTTTCCACTGGTGCCTTACAGAGAGCACTACTTTCTGATTAGCAGGCCCATTTTTCTGTCAAGTAAACTGTGGGTTTGAGAGGTAATCCTCTTCCTTGTCTAATCTGATCTCCAAATGATTCCATTCAGAACTTGTCAGTTCTGTAATCTCACTCTTCTCCTCTTTCCATATTATTCATGTAGCCGCCACTGAAATTATTTTAAAAGATCTACTCCTTAACGTTCCTGGTGGGGACACCATGGTTGTTCCTCTCTGATTTCTCCCAATCTCCCTGAGCAGAAGAATGAAAGACACTGAAACAAGGAGAGAGCCAAAGGAAGTTCAGCTCTTGCAGCCGTAATCAGAACCTACGACCTGTGCCCCTGATCTCTGTACCCTGTGGTTCATCCACAAGCTTGTGCTTGTGACCATCTTAGTCTCCAGGGTTCCATAGAATCCAAAACCTGTCCTCATTGCCTCCAGGGGGGGTGCTCCTGAGCTGATGGTCCAGCTGAGTCTCCCCAAATAGGATTCTCTCTAAACATTCCAATATCAAGATATGTGAGCCATTTGGGGAAGAAACAAACTAAGGACCTACAGAATCACAGTTTTTTAGAGTTGGAATAGCCTTGGGCAGGAGTATTTTCCCCACTAAAAGAGTGTGCAGGCTGGGTGAGTTTTACTGATGATGGGGACAGACTGGTGGTAGACCATGGGGGCAGGACATGCCTCCAACAGGAATCAAATCTGTTCAGAAGCTTTATTCATATTTATTTTCTTCTGCCACTAATCCTTCCTAGTGCCCAAATTTCATGATGTTATTTGAGTGGAATTAAATTGGAACAGCTTACATTATCTGATTAATTAGACTCAGCTTTGACTACAGTGATGAAGAGGTCCAATCCTGTTAGTGTAACATTCTGCCTGTCAGATTTTGGTTACATAACACTGTGGGGGCCTGGGAGAGACAGTTGGGCTATTTGTCTCTGGATATAGGTAATTAACTTGAACTTTATTTTAAAAATTAGGAGGGCAAAGCAATGGAATATTATTCAGCTATGAAAAGGAATGAAGTACTGAGGCATCCTGCAACATAAATGAACTTCAAAATAGTAAGTTATTAATAAATGATATAAGCCAGATACAAAAGGCCACTGATGACACGATTCTATTTACAGGCAATATCCAGAATTGGAGAATTCACAGAAAGAGCCCACACATGGGTGGTTGCCAGGGGCTGGGAGAGGAGGGAATGGAAAGTGACTGGGAGTGGGGTTTCTTTGAGGAGTGATGGAAATGTTTTGGAACTAGAAGTGGTATTTGCACTACATTGGTAATATATTAAATGACAGACTTGTTCATTTTAAACTGGTTAACTTTACATTGTATGAATTTTACTTCAATTAAAATATGTATATATAGAGAAAGACAGACAGAGGGAGTAAGAGCTCACCTGATATTGATCTTTAATTTTTATATTAATTCTTTAATGGACCCAAGTAATATACGGTGTGAAATTCTTGCCATACACCTTAAAAGGGTTTTTCGTGTGCTTCTAAAGTAACTAGAGGAGGGAATTCCCTGGCGGTGCAGTGGTTAGGGCTCTGCACTTCTACTGCAGGGGCATGGGTTTGGTCCCTGGTTGGGGAACTAAGATTCTGCACGCTATGGCACAGCCAAAAAATAACTAGAAGGCTATGAGGATGAAAGTCATAATTGACAAAAGTGTACGTTAGATAAAGTGGCTCAGAACTGGTCAGCAGGTATTCAGGTCAAGGCCACAAGTGTTAGCTGAGAACCCAATGTTCAAGACCCAATCCAAGCACAATGGGGACACAAAGAACACTCCAGCCTCCCCTCCTCCAACTTGAGATTCTCAAGGAGGATGTGCGCACAGAAGTGTACAAAACAGAGCATGATAAGTGAGCAAATAAAAAGTGTAAACATAGTCTGACCGAGGGTCCAGGCTTCAGGGCCCCTCTGCTTTTGATAGAGATCAAGCAGGATGAGGGTGGTAACGTGAGTACTGGAGGCAGAAGGACAACATGATAAATGTGGAGGCCCTGTTTAGGGGTCATCTGTTTAGAGAAGTCATCTCCACCTTGGACTGGGAAGATCAGCAGTGGGGTAAAGCACACACACGTGAGAGGTGGTGTTCTCATCCTCGATTTCAACCCTAGTCTGTGAGTCGACTTCTTTAATCCTGTGTCGTATCTTATCAAGCCCTTAAGCAATGCTAATTTGTATGCGCAGACACACACACACACACTGAGATACCTGTCTCAGTATTAAGCTGTGACCAGGGCTTCTCTTGTAGCTCAGTTGGTAAAGAATCTGCCTCCAGTGCAGGAGACCTGGGTTCAATTCCTGGGTTGGGAAGATCCCCTGGAGAAGGAAATGGCAACCCACTCCAGTATCCTTGCCTGGAAAATCTCATGGACTGAGGAGCCTGGTGGGCTGCAGTCCATGGGATCCCAAAGAGTCGGACATGACTGAGCGACTGTCACTAACTAACTAAGTGCTTTCTATCATGCAGGTAATCTGAGTAACCTCCTAGCCCCTCAGAATCCTTGCCTAGTTGATTCTTGGGCTTCTGTTATTTTACCCAAAGGCAGAGAATGACAGTCTATAACTAAAGCTAAAATTTAAAACATAAGTACACTCAAAGAGGTGACATAGCCTAAAAAGTATCCTATACACAGGCACCAGATTTTTAAAAATAGATAGATCAGGCTTCATCCAAATTTAAAAATTTTTTGTCTCAAAGAAAGCTATCCAGAAAGTGAAAAAGTGATCTGCAAAATGGGAAAAAAATTTCAAATATCATGTCAGTTAAGGGTCTAGTATCCAAAATACATAAAGAACTCTTAGCGTCTATCCTGGTGGTCCAGTGGTTAGGACTTTGCCTTCTAGTCGCTTCCAAGGATTGAACCCCCTGGTTGGGAAGCTAAGATCCCTCATGCCTCTTGACCAAAAAACCAAAACATAAAACAGATGCAGTGTTGTAACAAATTCAATAAAGACTTCAAAAATGGTCTAAATCAAAAAAGAAAATCTAAAAAAAAAAAAAAACCCAAAACTCTTAGAGCTCAACAATGAAAAGACAAATAACCCAACTGATTGGAAAATGAGCCAAGGATTTGAAAAGACATTTCTTAGAAAATGTACAAATGGTCCGTAAACACCTGAGAAGTTGTTTAAAATCTTTAGTTATTAGGGAAATGCAAGTGGAAACCACAATGAGCTAGGACTTCACATCCACACAGATAGCCATGACCAAAAAGGCAGTAGGTACCCAGGATGTGGATGTGGAGAGATCCTGGCATCCTCAGGTGGTGTTGGTGGGAATGTGAAATGGTGCAGCCACTTTGGAGAACAGTTTGGCAGTTTCTCAGAAAGTTAAACATAGAGTTCCCATGGGACCCAGCAATTCCACTGCAAAGTATATAACCAGGAGAAATGAAAACATTTATATCATGAAAACCTGTACAGGAATGTTCATCACAGTATTATTAATATTAGCCAAAAGGTGAAACAACATTAATGTACATCGACATGAGTGGATGAACCAGGTGAGGAGCACGGAATACTCTTCAGCCGTAAGAAGGAATGAAGTACTGATTCATGTTACACACACGGATGAACCTTGAAAACATTCTTCTAAGTCAAGGGTCCCCAACTCCTGGACCACAGACCAGTACCGACACATGACCTCTTAGGAACTGGAAGGAGGTGAGCAGAGGGCAGGCGAGTGAAACTTCATCTGTATTTACAGCCGCTCCCTGTCACTCACGTTACCACCTGAGCTCTGCCTCCTGTCAGATCAGCAGAGGTACTAGATTCTCAAAGGAGTGTGAACTGTGAGCTGAGCATATTAAGGATCTAACGTGCAAGATCCTTATGAGAATCTAATGCCTGATGATCTGATTCTGCACTGTGATGAGCTGCATGGTTATTTCATTTTATATCATAATGTAGTAACAATAAAATGTACAATAAATGCTATGTGCTTGAACCATCCTGAAATCATCCTCCCACCCCCACCCCATCTGTGGAAAAATTGTCTTCCATGAAACCAGTCCCTGGTGTCAGGAAGGTTGGGGACCACTGTTTTATGTGAAAAAAGTCAGACACAAAACTCACACACTATAGGATTCCTTTCATAGGAAATGTCCAGAAGAGGCATATCTCTAGAGACAGAACATAGATTAGTGATGAGGGTGAAGGGAATGATGGCTAAAGGACATCAAATTTCTTTTACGGGGTGATGAAAACGTTATAGAATTAGTGGTAATGGTTGCACAAATTTGGAATAGAGTTAACTATTTAAAATGCATGAGTTTCATGATATAGGGTATAAATCACCTTTATCAGCTTCTGAGCACACACCTTAGGTGAGGGGTAAGGGTGAAGCAGCAGGAAGTGGCAGGCGTCCCAGACTGGTGGAGTAGATAGACCCAGACAGGAAAATGGGCACTTTGCCCTAAATTTCTTTCTATCTTGGTCATTTTAAGTCATCTTTCCTGCGCATCTTTCCTCTCCAACTTCAGAAGGGAAGTAACCTCCACTGAGAGATGGAAAGTAACCAAAATTGACATTCTTAGCCTTGAAAGTCAGGCAGCACAAAACAGACCAGTGACTTTCAAAAAAGTGGAGCCAATAAAACATGTATCTATTCTCTCACCGCTAAGAAAGAGAAAAGATGATGACAAATCCTGGCTTGGGGAAGTGGTCACTTGCCAAAAGATTATCAAAAGCATGTGGTCCCAAGGCGATTGCCTGTCTCCACACACACATCTCCAAATGATGGAGTGAGCTGGGCTTGTTTATATAAAACACGGTCCTGGGATCCTGGCAGATGTCTGCTGCCTTCCAGAAGGGGCGATCGGATGGCCAGCGTGGTTATGTGGCACTGCCCACTTGAGAAGGTAATTCTGGAGCTTTGTGTGGAAGCAGCATCCTTGGGGGATCTACCAGTTGGGATCGGGTGTCTGATCCCACACAACAAAAGGAGATACCCATTCCGTAACCCGAGACAGGGGCTTGACTTTCAAATTGTTAACAGACCTTGGATCAAGCGAAATGCTTGGGAGGGAAAAGCAAACAGCCTTTGGATGAGTCCTGAGGTAGGTTGGACGCTCTCCTGAAAGACTCCCAGTCTGATTAAACGTCCCCCGTCTTCCCTCCTGCAAAACTGTCCAGAGCAATCACGGAAAGTTTAGAGAAGGTCTTTTGACTTATGGCTGCAGTTCATGGCACAATCATGCAATGCTGATAAAGAACCACATTGATTAATATGCGGGATCATAAAACGTTTTTAACAGAGGTATGTGAGAGGAAGTATTTCACAGCAGGTCAGGAGGGGACCAAATATTTCAAGTTTGTGGCTTCTTCCATCTGGGGGAAGAAAGCTGGCGGGAAGATGAGACGAAGGTGGGGGAGTCAGGCTGGAGAGTGAAGAGAACGCTAGCGCACAGACACAGTGAAAAGGCTGGGACCAGAAAAGTGGGATGAGACACAGCAAAAGCTGTCTCTTGCCAAAGAGTTTGAGAAGTGGTTGCTGCTAATGTACATGATTTGCAGATTAAAAAAAAAATTGCCCAACACCACACAGCCTCAACCTATAGACACCCAGTAGCAGAGAAACACAAGATTAAATAAGAATTCAAACAGTGAATAAACACAAGACCATGTCATCTGGACTGGACTACAGGTGCCTCTGCCATTTCTGCCTGGACCACAAGTGTCTCTGTTAGTCTCTGCCAGGGGTTTTAGGGGAAATGCTGATACTGGTCATTAATGTACAATGAGAAATTTTAAACCCTAACTTATGTTATTTAGGCCTTTTCAGGACAGACTCTTCCAAGATCTTAGCTTTACAGTTCAGTTCAATCGCTCAGTCGTGTCCGACTCTTTACAACCCCATGAATCGCAGCATGCCAGGCCTCCCTGTCCATCACCAGCTCCAGGAGTTCACTCAGACTCACGCCCATCGAGTCAGTGATGCCATCCAGCCATCTCATCCTCTGTCATCCCCTTCTCCTCCTGCCCCCAATCCCTCCCAGCATCAGAGTCTTTTCCAATGAGTCAACTCTTGGCATGAGGTGGCCAAAGTATTGGAGCTTCAGCTTTAGCATCATTCCTTCCAATGAACATCCAGGACTGATCTCCTTCAGAATGGACTGGTTGGATCTCCTTGCAGTCCAAGGGACTCTCAAGAGTCTTCTCCAACACCACAGTTCAAAAGCATCAATTCTTCAGCGCTCAGCCTTCTTCACAATCCAACTCTCACATCCATACACGACTACTATGAAAACCATAGCCTTGAGCAGACGGACAGCTTTTAGGTTAACTTAAATGCACCTCTATTCTTTTCCGTTATTTCCCGTCACCCCATGGGGCCTTTTCAGGTTATATTGGGATTCCCTCCAAGCATGGATTCTTGGAGCCTGAGCCATCCCATAATGTAGCTGCTGGCTTCATGAGGCCCAGAGCACTTGAGACATGACTAATCCAAACTGAGAAGTGCACTAGCTGTAAAATACATGCCAACTATCAAAGATTTAGGGAGATAACTTAAAAATATTGGTTATATTTTGGGTAAATTGGGTTCAAAAAAATATATCATTAAAATCTATTTCAGGGATTTCCCTGGCAGTCCAGCAGTGAGGACTTGGTGTTTCCAAGGCCGGGGGCCCATGTACAATCCCTGGTTGGGGAACTAAGATCTGGCAAGCCACTGGGTGTGGCTGAAAAGGAAAAAGAAAAGGGTAAATAAGATCAATTTCGTCTGTTCCTTTTTCACTTTTTTAACGTGGCTGCTAGAAAATTTTAAACTGCACCTGTGGCTTGCATTCCATTTCTGTTGGATAGAGTTTCCACACTACAGTGGGGAAATCTCTAGAAGGAGACTGTGGTAAGCAGGGTTTCCAAGCACAGATGACCATATAGCCATTTTTCACATGGCATCTTGCTCTAGTTACATGTTGATTCTCCTTCACGGGTCCCCCCAAACATGATCTTGTCCATTAATTCCCTCAAGATACTTAGAGTCATGCTCAGTGAACAGCAGTAGCTGCAGCGTTCAGCTCAGAGGCCTGCATCCAAGAACTAACATGTGGGGGGAAAAAAGCAGCTGGGGCAATTTTGAGACTGTAGCTCGTGATCCTGACAACCTTAACACGGTCAAGATCAGCAGAGTAACTTTCCTGTTTGTGTTCAACATGAGGGTGGTTTTAGCAAAACTGAAACAAAACCCCATTTTATCATTTCACCATATCCCATGGAATCATAGAACTTGACATTGGAAGGTATCTAACCCAATGCCCCACATCATAGTCTAGACTAGGGACCAAACATCCAGGTACTAATAACATTTTGAATATTTTACTGAGTGTCCACTATGTCCCAGGCTCTTATTTCATGCTCATATTTCAACATGCTTAGCAAGTTGGTACTATCATGACAGTCCAGTTTCATAGGTGCTGAAAGGAGCAGAGAGGTTGGACCAACTCTCTGAGGTCACACAGCTGGAGGGAAAGGCTGGTATGCATTTCCACTGTGCTTTGCTGCCTCTGGGAAGTAGAAAGACTTGCAAATACATCAGACCTAATATTTCAGTTCTTGCAGGTAGTAATATACAGTGTTTGCAACAGACAAATGACTGCTTTAATATACTCAAAAATAATATAATCATTTTAAACAATTTTAGAGCATATGGCCAGAAAACCCTTGCTTTTCCATTTTTCCATACCTACAGGTAGAAGTTGGCTGTAATGCGTATTTTAGTTTACTTATAGCTACATACTGGGCATCCATGTCGTTTGTGAATTTACATAGTAGAGTTTCCATTTGCAGAAATAGGAACAAGACTCCCTTGTAAAAAGCTTTGAGCTTTTCAGATTTCAGGGCCACATTGGCAAGACTGGTGTTTTATTCAGCCTTGATTCCTGCAATGATGACCAGCTCGCCCACATCATTTAACATTTTGAAGATGCTTGGCTGTTGATGAATTATTATTAATTCCTACCTTTCTCAGGATGTAGAGAAGGAAATGTAAGTACAGAACCATCCACAGCCTCCTCCCCGGCCACAGCCCACTGGAGCAACGATCCTGACTCAGATCATTAGGTTATGCTGCCTCCTACTGGCCAGAGGGAGACTCTGCATGAAACACAGCAGGAGGAAATGGTCATTCAACACTTCTCAACTTAATTACCATAGACTCTTTCTAAAGGCCTGGAAAATCCCATGGACGGAGGAGCCTGATGGGCTGCAGTCCATGGGGTAGCTAAGAGTCAGACACAACTGAATGACTTCACTTTCACTTTTCACTTTCATGCATTGGAGAAGGAAATGGCAACCCACTCCAGTGTTCTTGCCTGGAGAATCCCAGGGATGGGAGAGCCTGATGGGCTGCCGTCTATGGGGTCGCACAGAGTCGGACATGACTGAAGTGACTTAGTAGCAACAGCAGCAAAGGGGAAAAATATTTTAAATATATCTAGTGTGTTAAAAAAAACTAGATGCCAGAAAACTAAGATCTAGTTTTTCTAGTGTCAGAAAACTAAGATCATGGTATCTAGTCCCATCACTTCATGGCAAATAGATGGAGAAACAATGAAAACAGTGACAGACTTCATTTTGGGGGCTCCAAAATCACTGCAGGTGGTGAGTGTAGCCATGAAATTAAAAGACGCTTGCTCCTTGGAAGAAAAGCTATGGCCAACCTAAATAGCATATTAAAAAGCAGAGACATTACTTTGCTGACAAAGGTCCATCTAGTCAAAGCTATGGTTTTTCCAGTAGTCGTGTGGATGCGAGAGTTGGACGATAAAGAAAGCTGAGTGCTGAAACATTGATGCTTTTAAACTGTGGTGTTGGACTCTTGAGAGTCCCTTGGACTGTAAGGAGATCAAACCAGTCAATCTTAAAGGAAATCAACCCTGAATATTCATTGGAAGGACCCAGGGTGACGCTGAAACTGCAATATTTTGGCCACCTGATCTAAAGAGCCAAGTCACTGGAAAAGACCTTGACACTGGGAAAGGTTGAAGGCAGGAGAAGGGGATGACAGAGGATGAGATGGTTGGATGGCGTCACCGACTCAGCGGACATGAGTTTGAGCAAACTCAGGAGATAGTGAAGGACAGAGTAGCCTGGTGTGCTGCAGTCCATGGGATTGTAAAGAGTCGGACATGACTGAGAGACTAAACAACAACACAGTCCCCAGACTGGAAAACACCACCCTAAATCATGCAAATGAGGAAGTTCAAATAGTCACCAAGCCTGAAATTCAGAGGTGCCTTCAGTTTCCTTGAGAGCTCCTGCGTGGTGGTTTGTTCTCAGGATTATGTACCTCTTGCAGTTCCTGAATAAGGCTGGCAGTAACGATGCATCAAATGCATTTCACTTCTGGTGCTGATTCTAACTCTATTCCCACCAAACAAACTCTTCCCTTGGCTTCTGTGAAACTGTACTTTTCTTTACCGTCTATACCTTCCTGTCTTTTTTTCCCAGAAAACAGGAGAGAGTGTCTTTGCCCCTTCTCAGTCTCTCATCCTCTTACACTTTCTTTTTTAAAAAACTTAAATTTATTTTTATTTATTTCTTGGCTGCACCACTTGGCACGCAGGATCTTGGTTTCCCATCCAGGAATCAAACCCATGCCCCGACTGGAAGTACAGTCTTAACCACTGGACTGCCAGAAAGTCCTTTTTTTAAATATATATATATATTTTAAATATTTCTTTACTTGTTTGGCTGCACAGGAGTCTTCGTTGTGGCATGAAGGATCTTTAGTTGCATGCAGCGTGTGGGATCTAGTTCCCTGACCAGGGATTTAGCCCGGGCCCCCTGCATTTGGAGCGCAGAGCCTTAGCCACTGGACCACCAGGGATGTCTCTCTTATACTTTCTTGTAATGAGAATTCCTCCCTCCAACAGCTCCTAGTACTGCCTTCTCCGGAAACCCTTCCCACCTCCAAGGCCTTCACAAGCAGAATTAGCCTTTCTCTCCTCCAGGCAAACACATCACCCTGTTCTGAGCTCAGACGCCTTGTATAAACAAAATACCCGTCTTCCCCTCTAGACTTACAGTAATTTGAGGACAGGAGACCATGTCTCAGACACTTTGGAACAACACCCTTTACTCATATCACTTGAGCTTGGAAGTATGCTCAGCATTATTAAGGAATTATCTCGACTAAGATGTCTAAGAGATTCATAACTTAGTAAGACATACATCCAAAACACTGGAATACAGGATGAAATGCAAGAGATAAATGACAGGTTATAGATGCTGATAAAGCCTTGGACAAGGCAAACACAAAGAAGAAGCAACTGCCTCCAGCTAGAGAGGGAGGAAATGGCATTTGAGATTGATCTGAACTGATAAGCATGGATGGGGCTGAGGCGGGAACAGTGGAGTTGTCATATACAGAAACTACTTCAGACAGAAGAAATATAAATTAAATAAAGTACAAGCCTCTGAGTCAGAAAGTGTGAATATCTTCTATGAGCAAGGACAAATGTGTTTTTTCCACAGTCATCTTTCAGAAGAGGGAGAGAGAAACATAGATAGGGTCAGTTCACTGAGGGTCCTAAGTGCCAAACTCAGGAGGATATTTTGACCAGGTGGAAGCTGGGGTAGTGTCAGGGAGCTGGTGGACCAGAGCCCCCCCGGACCCAGGTATACAACTGTGCCCCACTTTCCCATGGGAGTTGTAGTACTTCTGGGAAAATGGCTTGAACTCAGTCTGCCCCAGGAGCTTGGACATACACAGACATAGGACCTGGTGCCGCAGCTTCGGGGGAGGCTCCATGGAGGACGAGTCTGACTCAGAAAGAGTCTGATTCAACGATCCTGGCACAGTCCTGAGGCCGAGCCTGAGGGAGGGGTGGGGGAAAGGGCTCTCAGTGCCCCAGAGCAGTGGGCCCCAGAAGAGGGTGACAGAAGAACTGGGGTGGCGTGTGCAAGCGTGATGAAAGAGCTGCACACAGGATTCAACAGTGTTCTCTTCACCTCTGGGACACTTTGGGACACAGGCAACTTTTGGAGGGACACCCCCTCCCCGCCTCCCAAATTGGGTGAAAAAAGGAGAGAGCATTCTCCTTTTCATACAAGAGCAGTGGTTCCCAAATTTGAGGGTGCACCAGAATCACCAGGAGGGCTTGTGAAAGTGCCCCCTACGGGGCCCCACCCCCATAGCATCCCGAGTTTACAGGTCTGGGTAGGGACCCCAAATCTGCATTTCCAGTAAGTTCTGAGGTGAGGCTGACACTGCTGGCCCAGTGAAAAACGTTGTGCAAGAGCATCCCTGGGAGAAAAACGCTATCTGAGAGTGGGAGGCACGTCTGTCCTGTTCATCACGGAGTTCCTATCACCTAAGAACATGCCTGTGACATAAGAGGACCTCCTGAAACACATGGTGAGACCTGGCCCTCAACAAATGCAAGGCCAGAGAGCACATGACCCATATAGCCCCGTCACAGAGGGAGAGACTACCTTGGTCTTCAGATGGAAAAATTTTTTTAATTTATTTTTTGATTGAAGGATAATTGCTTTACAGAATTTTGCTGTTGTCTGCCAAATATCAGCATAATCGGCCAGAGGTACACATATGTCCCCTCCCTCTTGAACCTCCCTCCCACCTCCCTTCCTGTCCCACCCCTCTAGGTTGTCACAGAGCTCCTGTTTGAGTTCCCTGAGACATACAGCAAATTCCCATTGGCTATCTATTTTACAAAGAGCAATGTAAGCTTCCATGTTACGTTCTCCATACGTCTCACCCTGTCCTTCCTCCCCTAACCAGATGGAAGAATATTGAGATGGGTGTAACATCTATTTTGTTTTAACATTTACTGAGTTTTCTTAGTTTTTTTTTTTCTTTTAATTTGGCTGTACCATGTGACTTGCAGGATCTTAGTTCCCCCACCTGGCATTGAACTCTCCATATAGGAGTGAAAACTGGCAATTCCAAGCACTGGACTGGAGGCAATCCCCTAGATCTTTCTTCAAATAAAATACCGCAGGTAGAATTCTACTGTAGTCACCGCCTCAAACTTTCCTCCTCTCCCTTCCACAGGTCAGCATATCTTGGATCTGGCGTGACTCCTTCTCATCCTTGTCTTTATGTCTGTATCATACATACCTAGTGGTGAGGGGGAAAAGAATCTGCCTGACGATGCAGACCCAGCAGAGGAAATAATCACCATAAACAACAAATCAGGGGTGCTGACAATTCACCATCAACAACAAATCATCAAGGGTGCTGACAATTCATTCCCCCTAAAGGAATCACTGAACCTCCAGGCCGAAAAAGATCTTCAGGTTCATCCAGTCCAACCCCCGACATGTTGCTTGGACCGCCTGCTAAGCCTGGAAAAGGAAACATGCCACTCACTCTCCTACCACTGCAGCCAGAGGACGGGCCCTGCTCAGAGCAGTTCAAGCCAAGGGGAGTCAAACCTGAACTCCATCCCAAATCGGACACAGCTGCATTCCAGAGTGGGGTACCCTGAGAGACTTTTGTCTCTGGCATTATTTATTTATTAGTCCTCCCTTGTATCTTGTCTGTCTAGTTTGGCGTCTAGAGGTCCCGAGTCCAGGTCCACTCCTGAGCCTGGGCCTGGGCCTTGCACGCTGCAGCACAGAGCAAGTGCTGGACAAGAACAGGAACCCTCAGGTATGAAGAGCTCAATCAGTAATTCTTTTCCCAAGCGGCCTTTGACCAGAGGAGGTAATTAAGGAAGATGGTGTATTTGGGGGCAAAGGGCAAAGCTGGCCATGAATTAAATGTGGAGAACAAAGAATGTGAATAAATAGCTGCTCTTTTGCTGGCAGAACAGTGAAGTTCAGTTCACGGAGGGCTTGGTTCTGGAGCCAATTTTTTTTTTTTATTTGGCTGCACTGGGTCATAGCTGTGGTATGCAAACTCTTAATTGCGTCATGTGGGACCTATTTCCCTGACCAGGGATTGAACCCAAGCCCCCTGTATTGAGAGCACGGAGTCTTAGCCACTGGACCACCATGGAACCGATTTTTATTTCAACAGTTCTGACAGCAGAACATAAGCCTGAAACTCACGTTCTCACAGACACATCCTCTGCACCTGTCTTCTCTGCGTCTTCCCCTCCTCACCTCTCCCTGTTCCCTCCTCCCCCACCAAATACTAGGGGGATCAGGCATCTAACACTCACTGTTCACTGCAATATGATCCCTCGCAGAGGGTCTTAGCTGAGGGGGCGCGGGGAGGTGGAGAACCAGTTATATATCATTCAGAAAAAATGGGAAGAAATGCACCCTTTCTTTATTATGTGGCAGAACCAACCCCTGAAGGACAGGAAGCTAGAAATGGCTGGGTTAGGATCTCTGGCTTTAAAAGGCAAGAGCAGTTTTCTTCAACAGAAGTGGGAATGGAAGGGTCGAGGGAGGAGCTGAACAATGAATCTGGAGGGGCTGGCTCTCTGGATCTCAGGATTTGAGGGAGGTGGGGAGTAGTCTATGCATTTTTGGAAATTGTGTGCAAAACCTCACTCATTTTAATGAGCGAAGGCAGGAAGACAGAGATGTGAAAACGTAATTGAAGAAAATAAACTGGCTTTCTTCCCATCACTCCTAGTTATCACCCCTCTATCAAAGAGGCAAAGGGAAAACCTAACTAACTTTGTAACTTTTGCTACTCTTTGGGTGCAAATGATAAAATCTTCATTTTATATAGCACCAGATTAATCACTTTTGTGCTGAGGAAAAGGGGGATTCGCCAGGGATAACTCCACAGCACAGTGGGATTGGGGGGAATGTGGGTACATTTGAGGAGGTGCAAAGCCAGAATTTCAGAAAGCAAGATAGTGTTAGTTGTAGTTCAGTGGAGGGTACCCTGCTGGACCCACCACTCAGAGCCATACACGGGACACTGCAGAAAGCAGGTCTCAGTGGGGAGCCCCAGGCTTGATTAGGGAAGGGGAGACCCTCCATCGAGCTTTCAGGACACTTGCTAACTATGGTCCACTCCAAGGAGCTCCTTTCCTTTAGAAATAACCAATTCAGTGTGGGAAGCAAATTCAAAAAAGAGCCGGTCTATATAAACATACCATTGATTCACTTTGCTGTACAGCAGACACTAACACCACACTGTAAAGCAACTTACTCCAATAAAAAAAAAAAATCACTCCTTCTGAAGTCAAACACCATGACTTAAATTTCATGTGATTTTTTTTTCTTGCCCAAAAAACTACCATAAAATCTTTTACTGAAGATTGTAAAAGACCTCTGAAGAAAATAATTGATGATTATTTGTAAGGACAGCAGCATTAATAAATTAATGGACTAATAATGCACTCCTTATAGTTCCACTTTTTCCTTCAAATTCTGTTCTCCCACAGCACTTGTCACCATATTACCCAGGAATATGATAAAAGCTATTATCATAGCTGGGAATCTGACAGAAGCTAGGAACTCTCTTTCCAGAAATGCATGAGTAGATAGAATTTTCCACATAATTTCAGAAGGTTCATAGATCCCTGCTCCTCAAAAAAAAAATCCCTGAGACCTTGACTTCATGCTTGGTATTATAGCATTTCTCTGTCACTGATTGGCATCTTGACCTGTTCACAGTGTTCTAATACTGAGCACAGTGCCTGCAAACCAGAAGCTGCTTGAAAGTAAGGCTTATTGTTGACCTGACTTTTTAGGCAAGAATGGTGAAATGATATTTAAAAATAAGAAGAAAGCATGTTTATGTCATGCAAGAGAAAAAAGATTGGCCTTTAAACTGTTTCCCTGTTTTGGGGGGATTTGGATCACTGGAAACATTCACAGTGTAAAAAAGAGCCAGTTTCTCTTATATAGACAGGAATCTGGAGCCTTGCTGTGTAGTTTCAAGTTGTTGTTCAGTTGCTACATTGGAGAAGGAAATGGCAACCCACTCCAGTGTTCTTGCGTTGGGGGGACGGGGGAGCCTGGTGGGCTGCCGTCTATGGGGTCGCACAAAGTTGGACACGACTGAAGCAACTTAGCAGCAGCAGCAGCAGCAGCAGTAGCAGCAGTTCAGTTGCTAAGTCGTGCCCAACACTTTAGCATGCCAGGCTTCCCTGTCCTTCACTTTCTCCTGGAGCTTGTTCAAACTCATGTCCATTGAGTCAGTGATGAGATCTAACCATCTTATCCGCTCTGTCCCCTTCTGCACTCAATCTTTCCCAGCCTCAGAGTCTTTTCTGATGAGTCTGTTCTTTGCATCAGGTGGCCAAAGTATTGGAACTTCAGCTTTAGCATCAGTCCTTCCAATGAATAGTCAGGATTGATTTCCTTTAGGATTGACTAGTTTGATCTTCCTGCTGTCCAAGGGACTCTCAAGAGTCTTCTCAGCATCACAATTTGAAAGCATCAATTCTTTGGCACTCAGGCTTCTATGTGGTCCAACTCTCATATCTATATAGGACGACAGGAGTAAGCTTAGAGAGGGGCCTAAGGGGAGGCCCCTTGTTGTTGTTTAGTCGATAAGTTGTGTCTGACTCTTTGTAACCCCGTAGACTCTAGCCCAGCAGGCTCCTCTGTCTATGGAATTTCCCAGGCAAGAATACTGGAATGAGTTGGCCTTTCCTTCTCCAAGGTATCTTCACAATCCAGGGACTGAACCCAAGTCTCCTGCATTGACAGGTGGATTCCTTACCACTGAGCCACCAGGGAAACCTCAGGGGAAATAGGGAGGGCCCCCAGAATATCAGGATGCAGCCTAAAATTTGCCTTAGGAATCATGCTCCTTTCTAGAATCCACCCCGCCTGGATGCTCGGTGTGAGGGGGCCAACAATGAGTGGTTCCAGGCACAGACTCCTAAATTGCTTTCCCACCTGGGCTGCCAAGTCTCTATCCTTTCTAGGCTCTAGGCTCTTTCTAACCTATTACCTCTGGTACTCTTGCTTCTGCATTTGAATTTCTGCCCCCGCTCACCCCCTATAGCAGCCTGCCTTCAGTAGGATTGTTATACTTGCCCTTGGGCCCTAAGCCCTGCTCGCAGAGAAGTCTAGGGCTGCAGAGACAGGTCTTCAGGCAGTGAAAGGCCTGGAAAGAAACCTCCTGTCATCTGCTGGGGAAGCAAGTGATGGTTGAATGCAGCAATTCCCCACATTTTTGGCACTAGGGAATGGTTTTGTTAATGACAGTTTTTCCATGGATTGTGGGTGGGGGAAGGGGGATGGTTTCAGGATGACCCAAATGCATTACATTTATTGTGTAGTCTATTTCTGTTATTATTACATCAACTGCACCTCAGATCATCAGGCATTAGATCCTGGAGGTTGGGGACCCCTGGGAATCTTAAGTCCTGACCTGGATTGAGAGGGAGGAAGAGGGGAGAATGAGGTGTCCTTCCTAAAAAACCTGAGTGTACATAGCTCCTGTCAAGAGTGGAGGATAAGGGATAATATGTCAGGCATCTCTATGGCCTCAACCATGGTCCAGCCAACTGCCACCATTTCAGTCAGGCCTCTGTGTGTGCGGATAATTCAGATGTATAATGCCCAACTTGTGGGAGGGGGCAGCTGCAGGATGGTAAAGCATCAATTACGCTTTACCATCCTGCTATTTCAGGGGGAGCATAGAAGTGGGCTCTGTTTCTCAGCCACTCACTCAGTGAATGCCTGCAGCTTTGAGTGTGGACTTGGGAGACAGATACCCCAGGTTCTAATCCAAGTCCTCCACTTTTCGCCATTGTAACTTTGGACAAGTTGCTTACCTTCTCTGTGTCTCAATTTCCTCAAGTATAACATAGGGATGGTAACAGTACTGAGAAATGGAACATTTCCTTCCATATCAATAAACAAAGGATGTCACAGCAATTGCAGCCCTCCGGTATGAGCTGGCAAGCCCTGAAGAAACTCTGGAAAGAAAGAACACCCGCCGTCTAGTTTAGCAGTCAGTCTGCAGCCACTCCCTACGGTGAGCCCTGAGGAAACTCAGGATGCGAAAAAACAGGATACTGGCCCCAGACAGCTGAGGTGCATGTGGAAGGAACGATTAAGTCCAGACTCTTATATCTTCCCATACATAGAAAAGCACTAAACTCCTTAACATGGGATGTCTGGTTTTCCTTTGAAGTGAAGTGAAGTGAAGTCACTCAGTTGTGTCCAACTCTTTGCGACCCCGTGGACTGTAGCCCACCAGGCTCCTCCGTCCATGGGATTCTCCAGTCAAGAATACTGGAGTGGGTTGCCAGTTCCTTCTCCAGGGGCTCTTCTGGACCCAGGGATCGAACCCGGGTCTCCCGCATTGCAGGCATATGCTTTAACCTCTGAACCACCAGGGAAGTTTTCCTTTAATTAACAATACTCTTTTGACATTCAGGGTTTTCCTTTGCTGCTGCTAAGTTGTGTCAGTCGTGTTTGACTCTGTGCAACCCCATAGACAGCAGCCCACCAGGCTCCGCCATCCCTGGGATTCTCCAGGCAAGAACACTGGAGTGGGTTGCCATTTCCTTCTCCAATGCATGAAAGTGAAAAGTGAAAGTGAAGTTGCTCAGCAGTGTCCGACTCTTAGTGACCCCATGGACTGTACGTAGCCCACCAGGCTCCTCCATCCATGGGATTCTCCAGGCAAGAGTACTGGAGAGGGGTGCCATAGCCTTCTCCGAGGTTTTCCTTTAATTAACAATAATCTTTTGACATTCAGACTACTTGCCGTTTGTTGCAAAGCTTCTATATAACCTGGCTGCCCCCCCACCCCCTCACCTCTTGGAGCAGTTATCTCAGGGTTATTTGAGTTGCTGCTTCCAGGGCTTGAAGTCCTAAAAATTCCTACCCAAGAAAACATAACTCCCAACTTTTAGGTTGTGAATATTTTTTAAGTTGACAGGATCCTGGTGTTACATTGGTCCATCCAAATAATCCAGGAATATCTCACCACCACCCCCCACACAAAATCTTTAATCACCTCTGCAAAATCCCTTTTGCTGACCAAGATACCATATTCACATGTGGATGATAACTCTGGGGACCATTATGCTACCTACCATAGGTAGGGTTCCCTCATGCATTGCCAGAGAACTCTTCAGTGAGAGAAGACTCTCAGAGAAGTCTTGCAGGTTTAGTTCTTATTTGTCAGAAGAGGGGGATGTGGTAGTACAACAAAGAACTAGCACCTGATGAGATGCTATGTGGAGAAAGAAAAACTGAGCCTGGAGACCTGCAAGTACGTGGCACGGTTGTATGGCTGAAGAACAGAAAGGAGATACCTTCTAGAGATTATATTAGAGAGGACATTAGAAGCTGGGTTGTGAAGATTTTTTCTTAAAAAAAACATATTGAGTCTGAAATTTATCAGAAATGCATTTACTTGACCAATCCCCTTACTTTAGACTGTGCTATAGTTTCTTTAAAACTTTAGGGACTTCCCTGGTGGCCCAATGGTTAGGAATCCACCTGCCAATTCAGGGGACACAGGTTCGATCCCTGGCCTGGGAAGATTCCACATGCTGCAAGGCAACTAAGCCCATGCACCACTACTACTGAGCCCAGGTTCTAGCATCCACAGGTTGCAACTACTGAAGCCCACTCACCTTAGAGCCCATGCTCTGCAACAAGAGAAGCCACCCCAATGAGAAGCCTGTACCACAACTAGAGAGTAGCCCCCGCTTGCCACAACTAAATTCCATGTGCAGCAAGGAAGACCCAGCGCAGCCAAAAATAAATAAATCAAAAAATCTTTCTCTGACACACCTTTTATCCTAAAGAATAATCCTCATAAATCACAGGTTTTACCTGTCGTAGCTTTCTAGCGTATGTCAAGATGTATATCTAAGATGTGCCTCCCTGTATCCTTAAAATCACCCACACATACCGATGAATGAACGCCATACTCTGAGAAACGGAGCCAGAGGCACGGAAACCACCTAAAGGTTTGGAGCAGGGAAAGAACACGATCAGGTTCGCCTTGGATCAATATCATTCCCACAGCATTAATCGCTTTGAACTGAATGGACATCAGTGAAAATGCCCTTCGTGAGATTCTACAACAGTTGAGGGGAGAGACAAGAAATTAACAGAGAGACAGGGACTGTGGGAGGGGAGCGGAGGGTTTGGATATGAACAGTGTGAAGGTGGTAGAGCTGATGGATAACAGCACGTGCAGACTGCCAGGGTTCTGGCACGTGCAGTTCAGCAGATAATCATCTGCCAGCAAAGATGGCAAACAGAGGGGGAGTTGGTGGGGCGGGGAAAAGTGGGCAGGATTGGAAGAGGAATAATTGCTTTGGTCTGGAACATGGTCAAAGTGTTTGTGGAACACTCGTGTAAGCACGGAAACGCCTGTATCTGGGGCTCTGGACTGGGGCATCATCCAGAGCTGAGCTGTCCAGGAGAAACAGGCTGTGAGCCATCTGTGTCACTTTAAATGGTCAGATGACCACGTTAAAAAAAAAGGAAATGAATAATATGTTTTATATAACCAACCATATCCCTAATATTCTATTTCATGGAATTCCCTGGTGGTCCAGTAGTTGAAAGTGCACCTTCCGAAGGAGGGGACTTGGGTTCGAGCCCTGGTCAGGGAACTGGGATGCCACATTGCAGCAGACAGGGCAACTAAGCCTGAGCATCACAACNATTCTATTTCATGGAATTCCCTGGTGGTCCAGTAGTTGAAAGTGCACCTTCCGAAGGAGGGGACTTGGGTTCGAGCCCTGGTCAGGGAACTGGGATGCCACATTGCAGCAGACAGGGCAACTAAGCCTGAGCATCACAACTAGATAGTGCCTCAACTAAGATCCGACATAGTCAAAATACATTAATTAAAAGAAAAATCAGTTGTCCACTTATGTGTGGGTTTATTTCTGGACTCCATTTGGCTTCAAAAGAATATTCTATTTCAAGATGAATCAGTATAAAAATCATTGATCATTTTTTGTTTAAGTCTTCAAGATCCAGTGCATTTTCTACAGAGAGCACACTACATGTGGGACATTCCAAGCTCTCAAAAGGGACTGTGAAGAGTAGTTACTTTATTTATTGGACAGCACTGCTCTAGAAGCACTTGCTGAAGGCAGGCCAGGGGGATCAAGCGCCTGGGCGATGGTGGAGGACAAGGACCCTGTTCAGACATTGAGGATGATCAGATTTGCTAGGACTGGATTTTACAAGGAAGTGCATGGATGGGTCTAGGAGGAAGTTCAGGAGACCCACTACAGGTTTGGCCAAGCAAAGAATCTTTGTCACAATTCCACCCATTACACCTGATAGATATCATCTTTGGGGTGGGGCTGGTAAATTCATAGTTGTAACAAGCCTCTAGCAGGTAACGTGACCCAGAACCATCTGTTCAGTAGGAGCTGGTAGGATCTGAGACCACAGTGGGATGGTTGTCAACAGGATGTGACTCTGATGAACCCCCTGGGGAAGACTCATAGAAAGCTGATGGGGGGAAGCAAAGAGAGAGGCTTGTGTTTAGAGCAAAGGAAGGGAGGGATGAGAGATCTGGTGGGTTATCTGACCCTGAGACATCAAGGCATCGTGGCTTATATAAGAGTCCACAAACTCCGCTGGGCAGAATTTGACTCAAGGTGTTCTGGAGCTGCCAAAGGGCTCCAACCCCAGGGGCTGGGGAGGAAGGAGCAGTTTCTGAGAACGCTTGCCTCCCACACAAAGCAGGGATCAGCCTCAGCCTCGCCTAGCCATTCAGGTTTGAAGCTCCGCCGGGCTCTGTCCAAGGTCTTTCATTTTTTCCCCCCTCTACTCTCATTCCTGGTTAATCTCAACCCTTTCCGGGGCTTCAAATCCCATTTACATGCTGATGGTCCCCACATTTCCATCTCAAACTCAGAGTCCACCCCCACCCCAAGTGGCAGACTTCATTTTATCAATTGCCTTCTGCCTAGAATATCAGTTGAGCATATATAATTTAACATTTCCAAAGCTGAACCCAAACTTGTCTGCCTAATAGTTCCTGTTTCAACAGTAGCCTAGTTCCCCCCAAACCAGAAATCTGGGGGTCATCTTACACTTCTTCACATTAAATCATCTGAAATTCTTTCCTAGGTCCGAATTCCGGCAGCTTTGGATCAGATGCCCTCGACTCTGTGACTGACTTGCACAGCTCCCTCCTCACTGTAGATGTGGCCGTTTTCCCTTCTGGCAGAGAGGATGTCCTCCCAAATGTAGTCCAGCCTTCTTTTACAAGCTAAGCTTGTAAAAACCAAATGTGCCAAACTCTGCTGACTAGGGCAGAAACACCAAACTCAGCATGAGACATGACTCTTCAAAGAGGGTCCTATTCACCTCTCTTAAGTGAGCCACCTTAACTTTAATCTCCCAAGATCTTTTTTTTTTCAGTTGTGACTTTTTTTTTTTTTTTTTTNAATGTGCCAAACTCTGCTGACTAGGGCAGAAACACCAAACTCAGCATGAGACATGACTCTTCAAAGAGGGTCCTATTCACCTCTCTTAAGTGAGCCACCTTAACTTTAATCTCCCAAGATCTTTTTTTTTTCAGTTGTGATTTTTTTTTTTTTTTTTTGCTAAAAAGTAAACACACAATACCAAAAATGCCTCGGACAACTCACAAAATCGATTTTAAAAGGGCGGAGATGAGAGGAATTAAGCGATCTTCATCCCCCTTTCCAGATTCTGGACATCTGGAGTGCTGCCTGGGGAGTGCCTGCACGTGGGTTACCCCAGGCGATTCAGAGGCAAATCTAGGTTTGTCAACCAGTAGGTTATGTCACTCTGACAAAACTCCAACACATCACATTAAAGAATCTAGGCTACTGTGTTCTTTCCTAACTTCCCGAAGTGCTACAGAGAAAAGACCGCGAGGAGCCTGCAACAGCCGAGTCTCCTAGACTGCACGCAGATAAAAACCCTGGGGAAGTGCCAAGCGGAAATTTTAAGAATGAAATCGGCATCTGCGTAGCCTACAAACCTGACAACAGAACCTACAGCACCTTTTGGTTAAAAAAAATAAACCAGAAAAACAGTCCTGCCCCGAAATATATTTGGAAAATGCTGAACCACTCTAGAAAAGATTGGTCAGAGTTTCCAACTTCTGGGTTTCAAGGGAAGCACGAAAAGGCGTCGTAGGAAAGCATTTTACTTTATTGTCTTCAGCAATGTATTACGAAGTTGAAAACCTGAAAAAAGTAATCTCAGAAGCTGTATCTCTCCCTTGGGTGTTCATTCAAACACATGCAATACTAGGCTGCCATGTTGACTTGGACCTGTGGAGAGCAAACAATGTAACCGAGGAACCTTAAGCTCTGACTTCCTACCAAACGCGTGAAACGTTCAAGAAACTTCGCAGGACGTGTGCGTGTTCACCAAGGCTCGTGTGATCTCCCGAGCCAGGCTGAACAATAGAAGGGAGAGNGCTTTGGGGTTCTAGTGGACTGCATATTATACAACCCATCCCCCCCCGCCATTAATTTCACCTTTCTGCAGGCCCCCCCCATCTCCAAAAAAAGTAAGGTTTTTTTTTTTTTTTGGATTGAGATTTGTGTGATCTACGTCCTTCATTCTATTTGGAATTTTGAAACTCCTGAGTGCCTTCTGGGCTTAAGGTGTTTTAAACTTTTTGCTGTTAAAAATCTTGGAAGATTTAAAAGGAAGCTAGTCTCCTGAATTCCAGATTCCCCTCCCCGCCTTTATTTTTGGATAGGGATTGGAGGTAGGAAAATAACTGGATGCCTCGTGAGTTGGATTTTTTTTTCTGCACCTGGTAGGAGTGAGGCGGTGTTAAGTGCGAGGCATTTGGTGAGGAAGGGACTGTTGTTTTTGTTGCAAACTTCCAAGTCAAAGTGCTATTGGACTTTCCCAGCTGTAAAATGGCTGCAGAATTCCCAGGTCTGTAACTTGATTAACCTCGCGCCCTCCTTTTGCACAGGTGTTTTCTTGGACTGTCGGAAGGTTCACTCCTTTACAGTTGTAGGTTTCAAACCAAAATCATTGCTCACCCCAAACATGGTTTTGTAAAGAGAGTTTGGATGACTGCCTGAACTCAGGCTTTGTGAGATTTATTTTAAATGAGTGATGTGCTTCCCAAGGGATCGAAAACTATAAATGGGAATTAAGTTTTTAATCATGAATTTTAGAGAGGAAACTGACCTTAAAACTTGGGGTGTCTGTTATTCTGTGCCCAATAAAGCATCAGTCTGGAAGTTTATAAACCCCGAGAGCACAGGAAAGGTTTTCATTTAGCCCCAAGGCTTCAAACTTAGATTTGTTCCAGAAACTTCCAGTGGTATCCCAAACTATAAATGCTAGTGATTTAGTACAATTTATCACTATAGATCTGCAATGAAACAGTAAGGAGTAGTAGTATACTTTGTCAGTGATGTGTATTTACTAGTTAGTTGGGCAGCATTTGCTTTCTAGGAAATAGCACTGAATTAAAACATCAGAGAACTAATTTTCCACTGCTCTGTTGTAGAAAATGAACCTTGCTGTGTTAAAACAGCCATTCCAGGTTTAAAACTGTGTTCTTTAGACAGGTTTCCTATTAGTTTTGGATCACTTTGTATACTTCTGACTTAGAATCAAAATCTATTTTTCTAAAATCGAATTTAGCATCATAAAGAATTTCATCAAATGCCTATCCATCAACTTCCATTTCACCAAAAATGCCTGTTAGGTATTTTATTTTTCTTTTAGATACCAAAAGATCTTTGAGAAAAGTCACATTAGCCAGGGCATCTCATTTCTAAACCATAGTATTTCCTGGTTGATAGGTGAAGTGACTTGTTTTCCTGTAATGCCACCAGCTAGAAGAACGTTTGGGACTTTTTGCTCAAGATGGCACTGTGTCCGGGAAGCCAGCTGGCCCATAGTTCAGTCTTCTTGGCTGCCCCTCACAGCCACAATTATAACAACACAGACTCAGAACGTGTCTAATGGTACAGTCACTTTTTAAGACTTACCTGGCTTACACATCACTGTGTCAAACCATTCTGGCCCCAGATGGCTGTTTTCCTGTGGTCTTGGTGATTTCAGCCCATTTCATGTTTACTTTTCACTGTCATATATTCACTTGATTCTTGGCAAGTACTGGTGAGAACTCAATGGTGTCTTTGTGTTTTGGTGCTACCCAGGTGGATCAATAAAGAAACCAGCTGCGTAGGAAAGGGAGGGGAGGAGCCCAGCCTTGAGGTGTGTGGGCCCAAGAACCATGTCTGCACGGGAGTCCTTTAACCCGGAAAGTTATGAATTGGACAAGAGTTTCCGGTTAACCAGATTCACTGAACTGAAAGGCACTGGCTGCAAAGTGCCCCAAGATGTCCTGCAGAAATTGCTGGAGTCCTTACAGGAGAACCACTTCCAAGAAGATGAGCAGTTTCTTGGGGCAGTTATGCCAAGACTTGGTATGTGAACCTCTGTTTTCTTTCATATTTCCCGAGTAGAGCATCTTGGATGCATTGTTGTCAGTGAGTCAAAAACTGGAGTTCTCTTGTCCCATATTGCCTTTTTTTTTTTTTTTCCAAAAAAAAAAAAAAATTCTCCAAGGATTCAGAGCAAAGCATTGGTGAGTGAAGTCGCTCAGTAGTGTCCGACTCTTTGCAATCCCATGGACTGTAGCCTACCAGGCTCCTCTGTCCATGGGGTTTTCCAGGCAATAGTACTGGAGTGGATTGCCATTTCCTTCTCCAGGGGATCTTCCCAACCCAGGGATTGAACCCGGGTCTCCCGCATTGTAGACAGATGCTTTACCATCTGAGCCACCAGGGAAACCCTTATTAGGAGGAACTACTTGAAAAGCATCAAGAAATGTGCACTAATCATTTTTAAACTCCAAAGTATATGATTGAGACAACTGTTAACAGTAAAGGTATTTTTTTATTCAATCAGATTAGAAAAGATAGTGGTTCTGCATCCTGTACAGGACTGGGAGAGCAGTGACTGGGTTGGGGGGAACTTGGGGCTCCTCTGCAATAGGCATCACTAGAAAAGTTCCCATGAGAGGAGGGAGAAGAAAAGGGCTCCAGACACAGAAAGCAGGAACACTGGACTGGGTCCATACTTGACCCCAGCTTGACATTTGGACTTGAGAGCTGTGTTTCCTTGACCCACTTCCTGATGTCCTTAGTGATTTACCCTTCCCCAAACATTGAGCTCAGAAAGAAAGTCTCAGCTGCTGGGATGTCTGTTAGCTTCTGCTTCTGTGTGTGCTTTGTTTAGTGTGTGATGCAAGACTTGTGATCACTTTGCCTTTTGAGTGTTAGTTGTATATTCTAGGAGCTTGTAGATGTTTTATAGTTACAGTGTGTGACTTGATCAGTTTTCCTGCATAAGGTTTTAATTGCATTTCTTTTTGCCTATATATGATCACACTCTGTCTCATAACATTGGTTTTGAACCCAGGGTACTCCTTTTTTTCCTGATTGTATAAAGCAGAGTTGCTTTGGGTAGGAGAGAGGAAAACTCACTTCCTGCACTCTCAGGGCCTGTAAGGGCTCCTAGGAGCTCAGTTAGAAAACTGCCCTTGAGATTTCCATGGGGATCCTTGGCTAAGACTTGGAGCTTCCAATGCAAGGAGCCCGTGTTCAGTCCCTGGTCAGGGAACTAGATCCCATATGCCATGACTAAGACCCGGCGTAGCCAAATAAATTATAAAAAAAGAAAACCGTCCTCATCTATCTAATGTCTCAGTGTGGAAAAACATATGAATGAGGTGGAGTGGATGTCAGCTTACTTGTCAAGGAATGAGACTATACTGAGAAAATCGTTAGATAACTGGGCAACAACAAATGCAGTNCAAGGATTCAGAGCAAAGCATTGGTGAGTGAAGTCGCTCAGTAGTGTCCGACTCTTTGCAATCCCATGGACTGTAGCCTACCAGGCTCCTCTGTCCATGGGGTTTTCCAGGCAATAGTACTGGAGTGGATTGCCATTTCCTTCTCCAGGGGATCTTCCCAACCCAGGGATTGAACCCGGGTCTCCCGCATTGTAGACAGATGCTTTACCATCTGAGCCACCAGGGAAACCCTTATTAGGAGGAACTACTTGAAAAGCATCAAGAAATGTGCACTAATCATTTTTAAACTCCAAAGTATATGATTGAGACAACTGTTAACAGTAAAGGTATTTTTTTATTCAATCAGATTAGAAAAGATAGTGGTTCTGCATCCTGTACAGGACTGGGAGAGCAGTGACTGGGTTGGGGGGAACTTGGGGCTCCTCTGCAATAGGCATCACTAGAAAAGTTCCCATGAGAGGAGGGAGAAGAAAAGGGCTCCAGACACAGAAAGCAGGAACACTGGACTGGGTCCATACTTGACCCCAGCTTGACATTTGGACTTGAGAGCTGTGTTTCCTTGACCCACTTCCTGATGTCCTTAGTGATTTACCCTTCCCCAAACATTGAGCTCAGAAAGAAAGTCTCAGCTGCTGGGATGTCTGTTAGCTTCTGCTTCTGTGTGTGCTTTGTTTAGTGTGTGATGCAAGACTTGTGATCACTTTGCCTTTTGAGTGTTAGTTGTATATTCTAGGAGCTTGTAGATGTTTTATAGTTACAGTGTGTGACTTGATCAGTTTTCCTGCATAAGGTTTTAATTGCATTTCTTTTTGCCTATATATGATCACACTCTGTCTCATAACATTGGTTTTGAACCCAGGGTACTCCTTTTTTTCCTGATTGTATAAAGCAGAGTTGCTTTGGGTAGGAGAGAGGAAAACTCACTTCCTGCACTCTCAGGGCCTGTAAGGGCTCCTAGGAGCTCAGTTAGAAAACTGCCCTTGAGATTTCCATGGGGATCCTTGGCTAAGACTTGGAGCTTCCAATGCAAGGAGCCCGTGTTCAGTCCCTGGTCAGGGAACTAGATCCCATATGCCATGACTAAGACCCGGCGTAGCCAAATAAATTATAAAAAAAGAAAACCGTCCTCATCTATCTAATGTCTCAGTGTGGAAAAACATATGAATGAGGTGGAGTGGATGTCAGCTTACTTGTCAAGGAATGAGACTATACTGAGAAAATCGTTAGATAACTGGGCAACAACAAATGCAGTAAAAACCTCATGGATGGGACTTCCCTGATGGTCTAGTGGTTAAGAATCCCCCTTGCAATGCAGGGGACAAAGGTTCAGTCCCTGGTGGGTGAACTAAGATTACCACACGCCTCGGATCAACTAAGCGTCCAGCCTACAGTTCCTGAGCTGGTGCACTCGAGCCCGTGTGCCACAGGTGCTGAAGCCTGTGAGCTATGGAGTCCATGCACTGCAGCTAGAGAGTCTGCGCACTGCAGCAAGAGATCCGGCATGACGCAGTGAAGATTCTGAGTGCCGCAGTTAGACCCAGCACAACCAAATACATAATTAAAATCTTAAAAAACCAACAACTTGGTAGATAAAGCAGTAATTTCCCTCTGTGACTGCCCTCGTTGACTTACTGAGCACTCCGGCAGTTGGTCCTTCCAGTAGCCCTGCGGTGCTCAGGAAAGCTGGGTAGTCTGTTTCCTGTCACTTGGTGGGGGTCAGAACTTGAAATCCACATCTTTCCATTCCTCTGTTCACGATACTGCTTGTCCTCTGATTTTTCAGTCCAGACATGTTTTTGGGGAAAGGAGCTGCATCAGCTGTAACTCAGCAGTGACAGCAAGGGAACAGGCCAGGAGAAAGAAAGCAGTGTAACTCTGTACACTCTTCTTAACCCTCCTGAGCCTCAGTTTCCCCATCTGTGATATGGGCTAATAATACCTGTGGTTTGCAACTGTTCTGAGTACCAGAAATTATCTGTGTATGTATGTGCACCGTATCTGTACCCACATACATAATACATACATATTTTTATGTATAATGTATATATGTATACACATAAGTCTGTTGACATGTTTTAAAATTTTGTCTAAAAGTTATACTTTTGGCATTCTAAGGATAAGCTGTAACAGTTGTTAAAGATACATGTTTATTGTATTCTGACGAACTGTTACGTTAAGTATGTCTTGGAAATTGGTACATGTGGGACTTCCATGGTGATCCAGTGGCTAAGACTCTACCCAGGTTTGATCCCTGCTCAGGGAACTAGATCCCATGTATGGCAACTAAGACCCAGCTCAGCCAAATAAATTAATTTTTTTTTTAATTCTTAAAAAAAAAACACTTGGTGCATCTGTTGCTGATGCATAAGCTTTATCACATTTGAAGGCTGCTGGCTATGGAGATAGTTTGATGATTTAGGTTATTTTTTAAAATTTATTTTTAATTTTTTTGCTGGATGGTTTCAGTCTTGTTGAAACCTTCTGTAATTCCCCTTCCGCCACCGAGTAAGCACACCCTGCTCTGTATCTGAGGCTTCCTCCACTCTGGCGTCTTCCTTTATTTCCACCTATGCTGTGCCTCTGTCTGCTCTCTCATACTTGATATACTCGTTTTCAAAGCCCATGGCCTATCCTAGGCTCACCCTCTCTGTCTTCCTTTCTTGAGATTTGATAGAGGATTTGTAAACCAGTCACTACAGACTAGTGCTGTCTCAAAGAAAGATGAGATGAGCCCCCTACTACAGGTAGTTCCAATTAAAAAAAAATCAGGGGCTTCCCTGGTGGTCCAGTAGCTAAAACTTCTTGCTCCTAATGCAGGTGGCTTGAGTTCAATCCCTGATTGAGGAATTAGATCCCACATGCCACAACTAAGCATTCACATTCTGCGACAGAAGATCCTGATGCTGAAGTTAAGACCCAGCACAGCCATATAAGTAAATAAATAGTTTTAAAAAATACATCGGTTCAGTTGCTCAGTCATGTCCGACTCTTTGCGACTCCATGAATCACAGCACGCCAGGCCTCCCTGTCCATCACCAACTCCTGGAGTTCATTCAGACTCAAGTCCATCGAGTCCGTGATGTCGTCTAGCCATCTCATCCTCTGTCATCCCCTTTTCCTCCTGCCCCCAATCCCTCCAATAATTAGGGTCTTTTCCAGTGAGTCAGCTCTTTGAATCAGGTGGCCAAAGTGTTGGAGTTTCAGCTTCAGCATCAGTCCCTCCAATGAATACCTAGGCTGATCTCCTTTAGGATGGACTGGTTGGATCTCCTTACAGTACAAGGGACTCTCAAGAGTCTTCTCCAACACCACAGTTCAGAAGCATCAATTCTTCGGCGCTTAGCTTTCTTCACAGTCCAACTCACACATCCATACATGACCACTGGAAAAAACATAGCCTTGACTAGATGGACCTTTGTTGGCAAAGTAATACTCTGCTTTTCAATATGCTATCTAGGTTGGTCATAACTTTGCTTCCAAGGAGTAAGCGTCTTTCTCCTCTTTCACTTGCATCAAGAGGCTTTTTAATTCCTCTTCACTTTCTGCCATAAGGGTGGTGTCATCTGCATATCTGAGGTTATTGATATTTCTCCTAGCAATCTTGATTCCAGCTTGTGCTTCTTCCAGCCCAGTGTTTCTGATGATGTACTCTGCATATAAGTTAAGTAAGCAGGGTGACAGTGTACAGCCTTGACGTACTCCTTTTCCTATTTGGAACCAGTCTGTTGTTCCATGTCCAGTTCATGTGAATTTAATTGTACTATATTTTAACTTAATATATAAAAATGTCATTTTGATGCATAATTAATATAAAACACTGCTAACAAGATGCTAGCTGAGATTTTTCTCAGGTCCAAGTATTTAAAACTGAGTGTGTGTTTTACACTTGCAGCGTGTGTCACTCTGGAATTGCCATATCTTACCATGTGTGGCTGGCAGTTCCCATGTGGGCAGCGCTAGGCCCTCCTAAGCGTGCAGTGGTGTCCTCGTGGAGAGAGGACACCTGGGTGATAGGAGCTTCTTGTCAGCCCCAGGAGTGTGCTCAGGAGTCATGGTTCACACTCTCTGATGCTGGATAGAGAGAGAAATAACTGCTCTACAAATCAAGAAGATTGAATTCAAATTTAAGATCCCCATGTTGGGAAATATTTAAAGCTAACTTTCAGCAACTCTTTTTTAGTGTCTCTTTCTATAGTTTACATGGCAGCCTAAAAGGGAACATTCCCTCTTTCCCAAAGTGAATAGTAATGTATTTGGAATACCCAGTTGTTGGAATGATCAGTTTCAGGAGAATCATGTGAGTTTAATTGTGACTCTTGCCCTGTTTCCACCTGAGTGCTGCAGAGTATCATTAGTGGGCATTTCTGTGCACATGCACCAAATGAGATGAACTGTTGCACACTTTCTGATTGCTGGTAATGAGTGTTCCATGGTCACAAATTTGTGAGGCTTGCCATTCTGAAATGAAATCCTCCATTCCCTAACTGGATCTTCCACCAAGAGTTTCTGCTTTGCCGTCCAGTGTGGTAATAAAAAAATCAGTCTGCCATCACAGAGTGATGTTTTACTAAGCTTGATTTTATTTCTGTGTTAGTAATAATGGATCAGACCTTGGCAGACTGCCCCTGGGATCCAGCCTGTCTGCAGGGGCAATTGTGAAAGCTCATAGGTAGTCCTGTCTGTGGGATTCAGGTGTGATTTATTCTTGTTTCATTTGGGATTCTGGGTGAATCTACCTGCTTCCTTTTGTACTTCCTCCTGATTTGTCCTTTGCTCATTGTGTTGCAAAGTCGAAATGCTTCCTAAGGGCCAGGGGGTGTCCCCTTGAGAGATGTGTTGAGAAAGCACTTTGTGCAGGCGGGAAGCCAGTTTAAACTTGTAGTGTTTGCATTGCAAGCATCAATTTTTTTTTTAAAGAAATATGACCTATAGTAACTAGTCTTGACTGTTTCTAAACCAGTTTCAGGAAAAGGGAATTATTTCAGAATAGCCCATCAGTTGTAAGGTCCCATGGGTACCAGTGCTTATGTGCATGCTTGACTGGAGTCGATGAATACTTGTTCTAGCTTTGTCTTTTTTCCTTTTTTGGTCATTTTTTACTAAAATGTAGAATAGCATTTTATATGTGTAAAATATTTTACAGATTTTCTGTTGGAAAAACAGAATGATGCCCAAAGATGTACTCTTGGCTAACTATGGAGAAGACAACCCAAGTTCCATCTGTGCTGTTCTCATCTTTGCAGAAATTCTCTATGGTGCCAATCACAGGATAGCAGTACAAGAAAGGAAGATTTCTCTTCAAGGCATCATTAGAGTCTCAAAATTGTACCATGTTGACGTTGAGTCTTCATGACTAACAACTTGTCTTCTCATTTGCTATCTTAAGCTGGTTTTGTTTCACGTTTATTTCAGTTATATTTCTTGATAGGAAACACATTGCTTTGTTGGCAGTGAGCAGTGTTCCATAAGAACCTTGTGCAAAACCCCTCCTGTCAGAACACTGCAGGTACAAAATGCCCCTCCTCTTCTGTTGACTTCTGGGTGATGGTGACTCCCATCTTTGCAGGCATCGGGATGGACACCTGTGTCATTCCTCTGAGGCACGGCGGCCTTTCCTTGGTTCAAACCACAGATTACATTTATCCCATCGTCGATGACCCTTACATGATGGTGAGTTTGACCCGACGTACTTTTACATCTGGAACTGCTTACTCTGGGTTTGGAGTGGTGGCTGAGTTTTGTACGTGCGTGTATGGGTTTTTTGTTTTTGTTCTGTACAAACTGTTGTTATTCCTCCCACCATGACTCTGCCATTGTGGGTCTGACTTGATTGTTCCCTTGCTCACACTTGGTACCGTGTGTGAGGCAGGCAGGGCGGATGTACGAATCCCCTGGTGCTCTCCTACCTGTCTGTCTCAGAGCACCTGTTCAGTGTGTCTGTGGAATGATGTGTTTCTAGTTTTCTCCTTTTGTTTCCTTGTCCGTGTTTTTCTTTGACATTTGTAAACTCCACTTTCCTCTGTAATAGGACAGATCCCGCATGTCTCTGTCCAGAAATAGAGAGGTTAGCATCTCATCACAATGAACTTGACCATTGACCCTGATTCTGGTCACTTTCCTCTCGCCGTGTCTGTATTCCATAGGGTAACCCGTGGGTCTCCCTGCTGACCATGCTCCACTCAGATACCCCCACCTGCTCGTTGTGGGGTTGCTGCCAGCAGCCCCTCCATCTACCCAGCTGGACCCCTCCTTGCACCCTGGCAACTGGGAGCAGCCAGTGAAGAGATTGGGAACATCCTATCCGTAGGAAGTGCCAAAGGCCCCTCCTGGTGCCAAGGGCACTGGGAACGAGGCGAGGAGGGAGTGTTCACCACTCAGGTCCTAAGACACGCACATGGGCTCCCAGAAACCTGTTTCCTGCCCACACAGCCAGCTGTCTCTCCGGGAAAGCAGTGCTCCCGTGCACGCCATGCCCCTGGTGTCCTACCTGACTGGGGGCCCAGGTGGCTGGAACCAGAATGCATCCTCTGCCAGCATCTTGCTGAAGGACCTGAGAGCCTAGCACAGAAGGGGCAGCACACCTTTGCAGCCCAGCCTGTGGTTGGCACCTCCCAGCATGCCGACCACGCTGCCCCTGTTGCCTCGTGAGTGAGTCACAGGAGGTGATCCAGCTCCCTGCCAACCTGCCTAGAAGTTGTAAGACAACGTAACGATAAACCAGCAATGAAATGGCCACTGGAAGTGATAGTAACTTGCAGTTTGATTACCCTTATGTCGGAAGAAAAGTTCGTCATTTTCTCCTTTCCTGTTTAGAGAAAGGCAACTTAAAAATTTTTTTTCAGTCTCTGTCGGCAGTAGAAAATCTTTTATTTTCTATAAATAAATTATTAATAGTTATTAATAATTATTAAAATAATTATAAATTATTTTCTATTTTATTTTCCACATTTCTGTTGAGCACTAGTTCAAAGTTCCTCAATAAAACTGTATAGTTAACTGGGAATTGCCTCCCTTTTTCTTTAAAAAAACAATCTGGTTTCAGGGCTAGGTATTGTTCATTTCTTCTGTCTTTTTTTTTAAACCAAGATGATTTTCCTGTTTATCTTGTACAACTTTGGAAAGGAGTCCAAAAATTTCTCCGAGTATGTAAAACCCATCTTCTCTGTAACCAATAAAAGTTGGCCCTTTTTAAGAATCTGTTCAGGATAAGGGACTGTTTCTGCATCTTCTTTAAGACGGTTGTTTCCCAGCATTTCCCCTCTGGCTCCTCTGCAACCATCTTGTACCACGCCTGCTTCTCTCCGCCATCTCTCTGCTCTGGGTTCTGCACCTAAGTAAATGGCAGGTTTCTCCTGGTGTTTTAGAATGGCGGAGAATGTGGAAACGCTCTGTGCTGCACGGAGGAGAGGTGGTGGCAGGAGCGTCTGAGCTTGGTTCTGTGGTGGAGGGAAGGCAGCGAGTGCGTGAAGCACAGCTGCTGAGGCCCACGTCCTGGAAAGTCCCCTCCCGGCTGCCTCTGGGCAGCCCAGCTCTCTGTCTGCCCCGGAAAGTCCCCTGGGGTCCCTGCTCACGTTGCCCTTCTCTTCCAGGGCAGGATAGCCTGTGCCAACGTCCTCAGTGACCTCTACGCCATGGGGGTCACAGAGTGCGACAACATGCTGATGCTCCTTGGAGTCAGTAATAAAATGACCGACAGGGTGAGTAGGAGCCCTCCAGCCCAGGGTGTGGCACCGAGGCCGTCAGCCTTCCCTTGGTCGCTGCCAGGATGGTGACAGACAGTGGTGGGGTCGGGGTGTCCCACTGCTCACCTGGAGCGTCCGTGGCCTCACCACCTGACCTGTTGTTTGACTCAGAGGTGAATTCCTGTTTAGATTATTTTTGACAGGTGATTGGTTTCATCCTTCCCGCCATAGTTCTCCCTGCGCATAAGAATTGAGCATTCAGTAGGGTCTTGTCTGCCCCACAAGGTGCTCTTGGGTCTCTGCTTGGACACACCCATCTGGGGCAGACGTGGGGGTGCATTGTGAGCTGGTCTTGGGTGGTCGAGGACCGTGTAGAGAGCCCATTCAGGTGCAGGCAGCCCTGAACACCCAGCCCATTTCCAGAGTTCACTCCTCTCGTCTAAGCTCCATTCACATTGTAACCTGCAGCCTCTTCCAGCTTGTGATAAAAGGGCTACAGAGTGAGCTCTTTCTGTTACTCCCTGCACCTTCTGGAAACTCTGGTTTTATGATCTTTTCTGGTTTATGATCTTTTCATAGCTGTAAGTGTATAGACAGACTCTCTTTTCCAGGTTTTCAGCTGAATGATGTGACTTTTACTTTTCCTTTTAAACCCTAGGAAAGGGATAAAGTGATGCCCCTAATTATACAGGGTTTTAAAGATGCAGCAGAGGAGGCAGGAACGTCTGTAACGGGTGGCCAAACAGTGCTAAACCCCTGGATTGTTTTAGGAGGTGTGGCTACGACTGTCTGCCAGCCCAACGAGTTTATCATGTAAGTCATTTTTTTGTTTCATGTCACCTGGCCTGGTTCGCTCCCCAAAATTTCACATAACATAAAATTCAGTTTTTAAAGTATGCAATTTATTGGTTTTTAGTATTCACAGACGTATATAACCATATAACCATCACCACTGTCCAGTTCCAGAACATTTTCATCTCCTCAAAAAGAAACCTCGTATTCATAGCAGCTACTACTAACTCCCTTCTCCCCGGCTCCCTGAAATCCACAAATCTACTTCCGGTCTCAGGGATTTGCCTGTTTTGGACATTTCATATAAATGGAACCATGCAACAAGTGATGCTTTTTGTCCGACTTCTTTCACTTAGCATGTTTTCAGGGTTCATCATGTTGCACGTGTGTTGGTACTTCGTTCCTGTTTATGGCTGAATAACAAACACGCCATTGTTTGGACAGACCACAGTGTGTTCGTCCATTCATAGGCAAGGGGCCTCTGGGTTATTTCCACCTGCTCTGAGTGATGCTGCCATGAACGCTCATGTGCAAGGTTTCTGTGTGGACATAGGTATCAAAAAGACAGTGAACAAGTCTTGGTGAAGATGTGGCGACATTGCAGACCTTGTCCGTGGCTGTGGGGAATGTAAAATGGTGCAGCTGCTTTTGTTCCTCAGGTTCAGTAGTCACCACATGACCCAGTAATTCTTATATATCTGCCTCTGGGAACTGGAATGTATGTCCACACAGAAAACTCAGACATGCATGTTTATAGCAGCATCTCCCACTTGTTTACTGTCTTTTTTTGATAATAGCTGTCTCAGTGGTTGTGAGATGATACCTCAGTGGGTATCTCCCTGAGATTTGCATCTCCCTGATGGCTAATGCTAAGAGCATCTTTTCATGTGCCTTCGGGCCATTGCCAGGTCTTTGGAGAAGTTTCTGTCTTAACACAAGTTGTCACTCTTTGTGTTTGACATCCTATTAAGAAAACCACCTTGCTCTGTTCTCTGAAGGAATCAGAAGCTCTGTTTGTGGAGTGGGTTTTGTGAGCGGGTGCCGGGTCCACGTGTTTCACAAATCCAGAAATGTGAAAGGGTGTGCCTGTGGGTTTTTAACCCGCTTGGATGATTGTTGTCCAATGTCGGGGGACCAGACGACTGTGTGGACAGTTCCTTGAACCAGGACAAGAAAACATGAGTGCTAGTCGTGAGGATACTTAGTGAGACAGGAGTTTTGTTCGGGGGGCAGTCTTTCTGTTTTCAGGGGTGCCTATTTTTTTTGGTACTTGCTTTCTGTCTTTAAGACAGGGCCCAACCAGGGATCTTGTGTACCAAGGAAACTTACTGGTCATAACTCTGAATTTGACACACTGATGCTAAAATTACCAAAACATTAGACCCATAATCGAACAGCCTGAGAAATCCCACCTGCATCTCTGCTATATAAGTGATTGTAAAAAAGAAAGAACAGTGTTTGTTTCAGAAGTCTTGTTGCCTCAGAACCCTGGTCGGTCTGTGTTGAAAAGTACAGGGCATTACTGAAGCAGGGCCTGATGATGTCTTTGAAGTCTAAGCAGTTTGCCTTTTTGGGAAACTAGTAAGTCATTGTCCTGAGTGTTGAAGTCGTGGCCTCTCCACTTTTCATTTAATGTTTTGTTTTGTTCATCGGTCGTCCTAGTAGTAAATGGTAAAGCTCTGTTGTCAATACATGGTAGTAGTTGACTTAAATATGAGTAAGTGACTGCAAACACACATGTGGTTTTACTAGCCTTTTCTTTCTTTTGTTTAACCAATGATGAGCTTAACTCCTCGGTTAATTTGATGAGAAACTGCCAGTGTTCTCTTCTTCAGGCCAGATAATGCAGTGCCAGGTGACGTGCTTGTCCTGACAAAACCTTTGGGGACGCAAGTGGCTGTGGCTGTGCACCAGTGGCTGGATATTGTAAGTGACTTTCATCTTCCAGTGGCTTCTAAAATGAGCTCTTGAGGACTCCCCTGGTAGTCCCATGGCTAAGACTCCATGCTCCCAGTACAGGGGGCCCTGGGTTCAATCCCTGGTCAGGGAACTAGATCCCACATGCCCCAACTAGAGATGCTGCCTGCTGCAACTAAAGATCTCATGTATTGCAACTAAGACCTGGCCAGGCAAATAAATACATAGATATTAAAAAAATTTTTTTTAATGCACTCTTCTAGTTGTAGTACCAGAGAGTATAGTGTCAGTCTAGGCCTTATAGAAATCCTGGGACTTGTCCCTATTCTTTTATTAAATCCAAGTTTCATGTATCAAGTGCTTAAAGTTCAGAAGTACTCCATAAAGAGAATTTGGGAAACAGTTGAGTTTATCTGTTCATTAGTTACTGAGCTGGCTATATCTTATCACTGAAAATGAGTACATAGGAGAATGTGTGCAAACTTTGATATTTGAGGTATAAATAAGGCCAGGCTTATTTACAATTTAAATTATTTTAGTCATGAGTTTTTTTTTTGGTAATTTCTGGTTGCTTGTTTTATCTCTTTAAGCTAATTAGTAAGTCAGAACATTGTGATAAATAATCATCTCATGGAGAAAGCATCTAGAATATAAAGATATTTATCCTGAGTCACTTTTCTACTGTACTATGATCAATCATTCTTCCTTTAAGACTTTCTTCATTGCTGTAGCAACTCAAAAATGAATGATTGTGGTATATTCTCACATATCTCAGTGCTTTCAATTTCTGCAGTTGACATCTGAAACCACTAGTCCTGAGAAACAATTGAAAGAGTAATTTTATGTTACTCATCTAGTATGATCACTTGTCAATCAGACCACAGGACTTTGCTTTTTACCAATTTCTTAAAGGTGCTCAGAACTGGAAAAAAGCAAGTTTCAAAGACTAAGTAACAGTGTGATAACCTTTCATAAAGGTCGGGAGCAACCAAAGAGTACTGTTTGGGCGTCTGTATGTATGAGGATACTGCTTTTCAAAAGACAGGAAAATGACAAGTATAAAATTCAGAATCGTTGTTACCTCTTGGGGAGAGCTGAGGGGCAGGGAATAAGGGAGGTACACAGAGATAGATTTCCGTTGGGCGGTAGATTATTGAGTTTTGCTAAAAATGAGTGAATTCATGAATGCTGGCCATTAATGGACCATGACTGTATGTCCGGAACTCAGCATCGTGATGCTAGGCTCTTTGACTATCAGACTGGGGAAGAAGAGGGAAGACGGTGGCGTTTCAGAGGATGTACTGTGTGGTCACTCTCAACGTCATCGGAGCCAATGCTAAGTTGAAGTTCTTTCCCATTCATTTGTCCCTCAAGAGGACTTGATCCCAGAATTCACGGAGAGTCAGTAAGAATGTTCACACAGTTAACACGAAAAATATGAAAATTGTGAGCCATCACCTTACAAGGGGAGATGAAGAGGAGAAGCTAAGGACATTCACAACTATCCTGCTGGCTTCATGTCTCCAGTAAACTGCAGGGTGGGACTACAGAGGTGGCTGAGAGCAGAGAAGATGCCACGATAATAACGTCTAGCAGACACCTAAAATAATAATCACTGGGGTCGGGGGAGTGGGGAGTTAGAAAACTTAATTTTGTGTGCAGAATTTGATAAGTAAAACTCCTCAAGATGACTAAGGAGAAAATAGGCTCTTTCAGTGGTTAGAAACAAAGATTGATCACATTTTTTCTCTTTTCCCCCTCATCTGTGTTCTTGTCATCAGCCTGAGAAGTGGAATAAAATCAAGCTAGTGGTCACCCAGGAGGATGTGGAGCTGGCGTACCAGGAGGCGATGATGAACATGGCTAGGCTCAACAGGACAGGTACGGCCGGGCTCAGGTCAGCAAGCTTTCGGAGATGCAGGAAGGGAGCTCTTTCAGGCTCTGTGGGCCACAGTCTCAGTTGCACTGATTTTTTTTCTCCTCAGGACTCTTTTTACATTGTTTTTTTAAAAAAATCTTAGCTGGAGGAACTGGCCATCAGCCAGGTTTGGGCAGTGACTTCACAACCCCTTCTGTTGGTGCCTAGAGCCCTGGTGGGAATCCAGACACGTTGCGTGTTCTTGACATAAGCATGGGGTAAATGTGATTTGCCTTAGAGGAAAAAAAATCATAGGCTTATTATAGGAAAGTTTTTAAAAAATGTAAAAAGGAAAGGAAAAACATTGTTCATAGCCCCACCACCCCAAAATAACTTCCATTAATACTTTATGTATTTTTCTAGGATTTTTATCTACTTTTGGTTGGTTGGTAGTTTACTTTTGTCTTACCGTTGATGTTGTAAACTAAAGGTTAGCATACATTTTACTTGTATTTGGAGTTTGGCGGGGGCAGGTCATGAAGCGGCATGCCAGATCTTAGTTCCCCGATCAGGGAGGAACCAAACCCATGCCCCCTGGAATCACATAGTGTTACCCACTGGACCACCAGGAAAGTCCCTGGAATTTGCTTTTATTCATTTAATATTACTAAATTCTTTTTTCCATACTATATAATTCTAATACACATGATTTTTAGTGGCTAGATGTTCTATCTGACAATATGCTGTAACTAATTTGCCTTTTACCTACTTTTGAAGAATTTATTTTGAGATAAAATTTTTCTGTAATTTTTTTTCCTGCATTTTAAGAGTATTTCTTTGGCTTTATTCCAAATTAAGTTGAATTGTAATTATTTAATTTTTTGTCCTCTGATATTCTCATCACTTACAACCAAGGTTTTTCTTACCTACTTCTTTTACTGTGCCATGTCTAAGAAGTTTGTGGGGTTTTTTGTCCTTCAAATTAAGTAGTTTAACAGTTGGAAAGTGATTTGTAATGGATTTAGTTTTACTCATATAGGTTATTAGTTTACTTATATTTGTGCACTTAAGATTCCTCTATCCTTAAGTTTTAGACATTCCTGAAAGGGATATGGCAGAACACTTACGGAGGCATGCTTGGTCGTATGTAGCAAAGTCAAGTGTACATTTATTTTGACCCAGAAGTCCCACTTCCGAGAGTCTATCCCAAAGCTACAGTGGCCAAAATATTAAATAACATGTGTACAACATTATTCGTTGACACATTATTTATAATTGCAAAAGAAGGGTGCAAGCTAAAGGTCCATCACGAGGTGACTGACTGGGATTATCTCGTCTCCATGCACAGTGGAATACTATACCCTCGAAAAAGGAATGAGAGAGCTTTATTACCAGGAAGCTATCTGTAGGATATGGCCAGTGAAAAAAGCAAAGGACAGAGCATATATGTAGTATGCTACGTTTTGTGTATTCATAAATAAATATGAAGTAATAATATGTATTTTATACTTTCCAAAAGAAACAGTGGAAAAAGACATTAACAAAAATTATTATATACACAAGAGAACAGGGAGGAAGCAGACCCTCTGAACATGCTTTGTTTCATAAGTTCAACTTGGAAACAAATGTTTTATGTAGTTTTCTACACTTAAAAATTAAATGAAAACAGCATATTTTATGAATCCAAACCAGATTTTTTAAGGTTGTCCAATATACGTCTAAGCTAGTGGCAAAACCACATGAAGAATTATTTCAAATTTCTTTGAGCCTGGTATTTTCTGTGTACATCCTTAAGACAAAAATCCACAAAAATATTTCATTGTTGTCAGTGGGTTTGTGTTTGTGAGAATGTTGTATATTGAGATAAATAAGTGAATGTAGTTAGGAACAAAGACTTCAGAGAGAAGTAAGATCAAAGAAGCTAAATTAATTAAAAACTGTCATCTTTAATTTTGAATTATCAGTGTGAACTCAGGATTATTTTCTTTTCCTCTGAAAATGTTTATTTCTGAACCTGTTGAAAAGACCTAGAAGTGGTGAAGGGTGAAGTCTTATTGCCCTTGGTTGGAAAGTTACTGTTTTCCACTAAAAAGTACCAGGACTCCCTGGGGAAATGACAGGTTCCAGCTCTGGGACAAGAAGTATGGAAAATAAGGTTGATTTCCTGTGCCTGGAAGTGGTGGTGGTGTCATATCCCCACAACTTCAAGGGGCTCCCACTTCATGGGAGGTGGAGGGTACAGTTTGAATATCAAAGACCAGAGTGACCATATCAGGTATCTAAATAAATGATAATTAAAACTTTTTGGTCACCTGAGTCACCAACTTGTTCTGAAATAAAAGTGGTCATCCTCTTTCTTATTTTACCCGTCTTGTATGGGGTGAATTTCAGGGAAACCGAATTTTCTAAAAAATTCTTTATTGAAATCACATCTAATAAATACAGGAAGAATGGTTGAATTACAGAGTTGCCATTTTTGCTGTCCCCTTGATTAAATGAACCTCAGCACCAAACATCAGTGGCTGCTAAAAGCTTTTGGTGAAAGGTTTGTGTTGATGATATTACCCTCCATCCCCTGTGAAGGATTCTTGCCCAAAAACACGAACCTGAGTTTCTTCAAGCCTTGGTGCAAAACACCAGTACAGGAAATAGGGACGGTGATAGAACATGCTCGAATCAGAGAAGATCCCCAAATCCAGAATGGAGGTGATGTTTTAGGAAAAAGTGGCTCGGTTTCCACAAATAAATGACGCTGAGAGGGAACTGTTGTGACATTTCAGAGAGAGCAATCAAATATAGTGTTCATTTTGTTGGTATGATAATGATATTGTGGCTATGTTACAAGTTTTTTTTCTTTTAGAGGCACACACAGAAGTACCGATAGCTAAAGGGTTGGCTTTAAGTTTCCATATCACCTCTCACATCCTCCAACAAGCAGGCAGGAAAAGATGAGACCCCAGCAGATCGGTGGTAACACTTGAGGCTGGGTATTGTTAGGTATGTGGGAATTCGTGCTGGTGTGTTCCTCTCTCTGCTTTTGTGTTCCATTGAAGTTTTTATAATAAAAATTAGCAACAGTCATTCCCTATATAAGAGAAGTGGTGACCAATACCTTAAAAGTAGAATCCCTTTTCCCTAGTGGCTCAGGAGGTAAAGAATCTGCCTACAATGCAACAGACCTGGGTTCCATCCCTGGGTCAGGAAGATCCCCTGGAGAAGGGAAGGGCTACCCACTCCAGCATTCTTGCCTGGAGAATTCCATGGACAGAGGAGCCTGGCGGGCTACAGTCCACGGGGTCACAGAGTCGGACACGACTGAGCGCCTGATGCACACTTACTGACCGTAGGATCCAGTGTGTCCTCTTGTCTGCTCTGGCACTCAGAGCTTGTCTAGGACGGCGTTGGGAGAGCTGAAATGGAGGTCATGGCTCTGCTAGATGTCCTTGACTGCCCCACTGTGCCCGGTGTAGGTGTGTGAATAGGACGGCCTTTTCTCAGTGTCGCTTAGCTAGCACTGTGAACCAGAGTAGGGCCAGTTCTCTCAGCATGTGTTGTTGAAGATATACCTAGGTAAATGAGTCTGGTCTAAGGAGAGATGAAAGAGAGGTTTGGTAAACTTGCGCTTAGTCACTAAGTTATGTCCGACTCTTTGGGACCCCATGGACTGCCTCCCGCCACACTCCTCTGTCTGGGATTTCCCAGCCAAGAATACTGGAGTGGGTAGCCATTCCCTTCTCCAGGGGATCTTCCTGAGCAGGGATCGAACCCAGGTCTCCTGCACTGCAGGTGGATTTTTTACTTTCTGAGCCACCAGGGAAGCCCAAAGAGAGAAAATGTATATCAAAAAGCAGGTCTTTGCTAGTGGTATAGTGGAGAAGAATTCACCTGCCAACGCAGGGGACACCGGTTCAGTCCCCAGTCCTGGAAGCTTCTTCATGCCATGGAGCGACTAAGCCTGCATGTCACAACTGCTGAAGCCCACACGCCCCAGCATCTGCTCTGCAGCAAGAGGAGCCACTGCCGTGAGAAGCCTGAGCACAGCAACGAAGACCTCGTGTAGCCAAAAAAGAAAGAAAGCGTTTACCCCAGAGCTCTTCTGTAAACGTACGGCGTATTTCATTTCATGAGAAAGACATTTAGGTTTTAAAAATTAGCAATTCAGTTACTCCCCTCATCCCCAAAATGAAATACATAGGTGTGACTCTAAAAACATGTCCAAGTTCTGTATGAGGAAAACTATAAAACTGATGAAACAGATTAAAGATGTAAATAAATGGAGGTATTCCATGCACATGGATAGAACTCAGTATTGTCAAGATGTCTATTCTTCCCAACTGTAGGTATAATGCAATCCCAATTGGAGTTCTAGCAAGTTATTTTGTGAGTATCAGCAAACTGATTCTGAAGTTTATATGGAAAAGCAATGGACCCAGAAAAGCCAACACAGTGTTGAGGTTGGAGGATTGACACCTCCTGACTTTAAGACTTCATATAAAACTGCAGACATCAAGATAGTGTGTTGTTGGTTAAAAAAGAGAGATCAACGGAATAGAATAGAAAGCTGAGAAATGGGCTGATACAAGTATAGTTGAACTGATTTTTGACAAAGGAGCAAAGGATAAATCTTTTAAACAAACGGTTCTTGAAAAATTAGACATCCATAGGTAAGAAATGAATCTGGACACAGGTATTAAACTCATCATAAAAATAAACTAAAAATGGATTGTAGACCTAAATGCAAACCTGCTAAACTCCTAGAGATTGACATAGGAGAAAACCTGGGTGATCTCGGGTTTGATCGTAGCTACTAAGATAACACCCGAAGCACAACTCCATAAAAGAAAAAATGGACAAGTCGGACTTAATTAATATAAAAAACTTCTCTATAGAAGAGACTGAGGATGAAAAGACAAGCCACAGACTGGAAGCAAAGCTTTACAAAACACATGTGACAGAGGACCGGTATCCAGAATTTGCAACAAACTCTTGAGACCCAACAATAAGAAAATCCAATTAAAAAACGAGAGGCGGGGGGAGAGCTGAACAGAAACCTCACTGAAGAAGATATACTGATGGCAAATAATTATATGAAAAGACGCTCCACATCATATGTCATCAGGGAATTGCACATCTACTAGAATAGCTATAGTCAATACCGAATGCTGGTGAGGTGTGGAGCAACCCATTGCTGATGGGAATGCAAGATGGTACAGCTGCTTTGGAAGATAGTTTGGCAGTTTCATACAAAACTGAATCTGCTAATATGATCTAGGAATCGTGTGCCTTGGTGTTTGCCCAAATGAATTGAAAGTGTCTATCCACCCAAAAACCTGCACATGGATGTTTGTCGAAGATTTATTCCAAATTGCCCAAACTTGGAAGTAGTTGGTAAATATATAAATTTAAGTGAGCTATCACAACATGGAGGAGCCTTAAGAACACATTACTAAGTGAAAGATATCAATCCAAAAAGATCAAATACTGTATAATTCCAGTTCTGACCTTGTGGAAAAGGCAAAATGATGGAGAAAGTTGAAAGATCAGGGGTTGGAGGAATGGGTGAACAGGTGGAACTTGTGGTTTCCAGGGAAGTGAAAATCCTCTGTATGATACCTTAATGACTGGATACATCTGCCGCACGCATAGACATCAAGAGTGAGCCCCAGAGTAAACTGTGAACTGGAGTTAACGGTACCATAGGAGTACTGACCTGTCAAGGCAGCACACTGATGCTGGCTATTACTGTTGGAGAGATGGGCGGGGGCAGGGACAGTATGGCAACTTTCTGCTGAATTTTCTGTAAACCTAAGACTACTCTAAAAAATAAAATGTATTAAATTTTTTTAATTAAAAAATAAAAGATTAACCTTTCAGATATCAGGAATGTACCTTGAATTTAGATCAGACAGTCTTAAAAGGTCTAGTTCTTTGATTTTAGGAGAGTATGACAGGTTCATCTTTCATTGAGGTAGCATTTCCTCTCTACAGATATTTTAGTTTACTAAGGCTTTACTGCTGGTTGAAGCTGCTGTTCCGAGTGATTCAAAATGAACTACAAAACCAACTTTGACAATTTCACTCCAGGTTTTGCTGATCTTTAAAAATCCAGCTTTCATCATTCCTGTATGCCGTCTTCCTGACAAATTAGCAGCTTTGAGACTAAAGCATCTGTAAGATTTTGAGTTGAGGAGGGGTGTTTTCTAGGAGTCTCTGTTCACGACGCCCGATGACAAAGGCTTCTCTGTTCTCTGGCAGCGGCAGGGCTCATGCACACGTTCAACGCCCACGCGGCTACTGACATCACGGGCTTCGGGATTCTGGGCCACGCACAGAACCTGGCCAAACAGCAGAGGAACGAGGTATCCTTTGTGATTCACAACCTTCCCGTCCTGGCCAAGATGGCAGCTGTGAGCAAGGCCTGCGGAAACATGTTTGGGCTCATGCACGGGACCTGCCCAGAGACGTCAGGTACCAGGGCCCTGGCCCGGGTCAGGGATTGATGCTAGTGAGGCCAGTGGGACCTCCCCGAGGAGGAGGAAGCCAGGTCCAGGAGCAGGGCCCCAAGGTGTGAGGTCTTGGCTAGGAGCATCTTCAGGCTGCTGCCATCTGCCACGGTGTCTCACGCCATCCTTCCTGTGATGAGCAGCGTTGTTTTCAGTCCAGTGTTCGGTGATGGGATGGAAAGAAGGGAGGATATGGGGAAAATAGGTCATCACCTAGTTTCCATTGGAAACTCAAGAAATAGCCAGTGTATCCATAGGTTACATTGACGAGGGGCTATATTTTTTCCTTGCAAAAGTCTAAAATTAGTGTTTTAAGAATGAAATAGTATAAGATATCTCCAAATCACCATTTTTCTTTTTGTCCCTTTTTTTTTTCTTTACCTGGACTCTGTCTCATCCTTTCAGTTCCATCCCCCACCCCACCCCCCTTCCTCCCCCTAGTCTCTCTTCTGTTACACTTCCTCTATAACTCAGGAACTGTTTCCCTGTCCTGGTAAAAGAGTTGAAACATCTGGGAATGAAGTAAAGTACCCATACCTAGACTGAACCCCTAGGTAGTCAATCTGAGGTGGGTCTAGTCATAAGAAATTCTGACCCCTAGAAGCTAAGACCACGAAGCCCCACCCATGCACCAGCCCTGGGGGTGGGGATGGGGGGAGTCATCTCGGGTGGGCCTTTCAGCCATAGAGAGGACCCTGCCACTTCCTGACCTCAAAATTATGAAATCCACTTCCTCCAAGTGTGCTACAAGAGGGCAGCTGAACTGTTGGTAGAACTGCACCTGCTGCCTGGCAGGCATGGAATCAGTGTGAATAAACTAATGAATATTCCCAACTAACGCAATCTGTCTCTATTAAAAAAATGAGAAGTTTCTCATGTAAAAGGTCATACATATTTTTTTCCCGATTGTGTTTCTTCTACTTACAAATACATGAAATTATTTTGGCTTAGCTACTCAGGTACCAATGAAGATTTATTTTCACATATTTTGTATTTTTCTATTTTGAAGTTAATGACTAAGCCAGTGACAGAACCTAGATACTTTGAGGCACACACACTTTTATGGGCTTAGTTTTTAAGGTAAAAAAAAAAACGTGAAAAGCCTTTTTTGGTAAACTGAGGACTCCATGTAGAGAATCAGATTGAAAATGAAAAGTTCTCTTTGTTAATCCTTGCAAGTGTTGCCTGGGAAAGATTGGCGCCACATACGTTACTGTATCTCAGACACTTCACTCCTACACAGCATCAGATGATTCACAAGGAGGGTGTTTTCATGACTTAAAAGTTTGTTGTTGTGTGTGTTTTGAAATATAGTAGAAGTTGAGCGAGGACTCACTTAGCGACTCCACAGCACAGTCTGTGGAGTAGACGCAGGCAGTGCAGACCTCTTCTGGGGAGACAGCAGCGTCACCGCTAACAGTGCTCCTTTTTTCTCCCTTTCCCTTTTGCCAGGCGGCCTCCTGATCTGTCTACCACGTGAGCAAGCAGCTCGATTCTGCGCAGAGATCAAGTCCCCCAAGTATGGTGAAGGCCACCAAGCATGGATTATTGGGATCGTGGAGAAGGGTAACCGCACAGCCAGGATCATAGACAAGCCCCGGATCATTGAGGTCGCACCACAGGTGGCCACCCAGAATGTGAACCCCACACCCGGTGCCACTTCGTAATCTAGGCCAAGGCAGCTGTGTGGTTTTGTTTTTAAATAGCTCTATTTCCTTTATCATCATTTCAATTAAAGACTATAAACAACAACAAAAAATCTCATTGTGTCTACACATCTGGTGACCTTAGGTCGATTTGTGAGTGGATGCAATTAATCAAATAAAATCCATTGCCTTTTTTTCCCGTTACATTAACTGAAGATGCACCTAATCTTGAGGCAGCTTCTGAGTTGAGAATTATATTGTTATCCAATACTGTTGATTCATTTTGAATCTTTAGACACTTATCTCTTGCCGAGTAGGCTCTTTTTAAAGGTGCTTTCACGTAGCACAGACATTCCCTGTCGTAGTGTCATAGCAGTTTGTGTTTTTTCATTTTATGTATATTTATCATTACCCGCCTGATCCTTTTTGAAGTGTCTGGAATGGTATTCTGGAAAGACAGGATTGGCGAGGGAGTGACACAACGGTGTCCCGGTAGCAAGAGGGTTGCATGAATCCTTCTAGTCTTCTAATTCAAGAGCATCTCTTTGACCCAAGGGTGCATTCAGCTAAACCAAGCAAGTGCTTAACTGCATGGAAAGCACTTTGAAGACAAAAAAGAAATGTTCTTTCTTTTTTTTGTAGCCTTCCTAATACTTGCAGTAGTATCATTAACTGTTTTCTTTATTGATAGCAAAAAAGGACACTTTTTGCAATGTAATTAGATGTTCAATAGCACAGCAAGGAATTGCCTCTGAAAGGGGGTTCATGTATAATACTCATTTACAAGTCAGCATATAATTAACTACACAAATAATTTTTAAATATAATCAATAATAAAGACTGTTCTGTGGATAGTCGTGTTTAATACATTTTATATTTTGTATAGTGATTTCAGACCTTTTGTTTCCTTAAAATCCAGCTGTTTAGCCTGATTCTTAGCATTATTTTGTCCTTTGCGCCAGTACTTTTCCGTGCACGCTTCCTGTGATCTGTGTGGAAACCTGCATTGGCCAACCATGCAGCTCGAACTTCAACTTGTTATTCAAATAAATATTTAATTTTTTTTATTGCTCTTGTATAATCAGATGCCCCATTTAGTATTATTTTAGAAGCATCAAGAGGGTTTTGGCTAAAATACAATTTATTGGGGAAAACTAGATTTTAGTTTTATAAAACTTTCAAGTCTTTCACGGGACCTATATTTTCTTGAATTAAATTTTGTAGTTCTAGAACAAATAGGTGATCTAAAAAGGTGTTTATCCATGTTCCTTAAAAACAGAGGCTTCCTTTTATTTTCACCTACTGAACCAGTAGGAGAGGCTCCTCTCCTCACATGTCACACTGTCCCCGCATGTCCCACCACCCGCTTCTGAGCGCTTCCTGCCTGCAGGCACCAAAGTCAAGAATGGCTCAACTTCTCCCAAAGGAAACCACCACACGGGAACAAAGCCCTTGAAGAGACTCTACCTTGGACACGTCCTCTCCTTCCGGAGCCAAAGCGCAGCCTCTTCACACATGTTACTGGAACTCAAGCCATTAACTTCAGTGTGTAGGACCAAGGGGCTGCAGCAGAATGGAAACTAACTGGACATTGGGTAGGGACTGATAACCGTGTCGGTCCTCGGAAGCTGCAAACTGGTGGTCAGCAAAATAAAATGTGTTGGAAACCTCTGAGTGAGATGAACATACTGTTGAGCTTTCTTTTTTTTTTTTTTTCCCTTTAAGGTTCGGTGTGATGGCTAAATCTGAACTACTTTTAGAGTTGATCGTGTCTTGAATGCTGATGGTTTCCTTGGTGGCAGGTCTGTCGAGAAAGTGAGCTAATTGAATGATGCTCTGAGGGAATGATCATGAAGATTCATGTTTTATAAAGAGGAAATGCTGGGTATTTAGAGGTCCATGTAACTGAGGAGAAATAACTAGGCTTTATAGGAGTGTTTCTTAGAGAGTGGGTCCAGGTCACACCTACATTAGAATCACCTGGGGATGCTTGTCAGAGTCAAATTATTGGGCTCCATCCCAGGCCAACAACAGAATTTTAGGGGTGTCGGACTAAGGGAATCCTTAAATGAGCACCCTGTGTGGCTGGGCCACACATGCCACGGTCCTCCAGTAAAACCCACAGAGCCCTGATCTTAAAGGTGGAACATGGAAATACCATTTTGCCTCTGGTTAAGTCTATGTGGAAAGAATGGGAATGGGTGGATTTGCAGGCCTTCAGTGAAATAATTGGTAAGATGGGGAGTTCACAGGTTTCTGGACACGTTCAAGAATTGACTGAATCAAATTCTGCCACCTGCTGTGGCTTAGCAAACACTGGGTGAGTCGAGTTCCTGTGTTTCATGGACCTTAAATATTTGATGTCCAATTCTGAATATGCAGTTGATGTTTTCAGTAGGTTCTGATGGTCTTTCTAGTCCTGTTGCCTTTAGAGGGAGTCTGCTTGGGAGGACTGCATATAATAAGCCCATTAAATCTTCGTGGGAAGAAACGGAAAAGAACTTCCAGAGTATGAAATAATGGAGATAGATAAAACTAAGAAATACCAAACAGGTAATGGAGCTTTCTAAAATTTGACATATATATATTGTGGGGAAGGCAGTGGCACCCCACTCCCGTACTCTTGCCTGGAAAATCCCATGGATGGAGCAGCCTGGTAGGCTGCAGTCTATGGGGTTGCTAAGAGTCAGACATGACTGATGGGTTCAGTTTGACTTTTCACTTCATGCATTGGAGAAGGAATACTCCAGTATTCTATGGGGTTGCACAGAGTTGGACACGACTGAAGTGACTTAGCAGCAGCAGCAGATATATTGTGCGAGTTGTTTCTTCTCACTTTATATACCCTGGACCTAATTTCCTGTCATATTTAATAATAGAAATATCCCCATTCACGTTAACCCTGATGTTGTATCCCATTGTATGGCTGCAGGATACTCGGACCTTGAAACAGAAATATTGAAGTTATTTCTAATTGTCCAGTTCACTCACTTCAGTTCTGTGGAACACTAATCCTTAAAATGTTGAAAACCCTCTGTTTTATGCCCACGCTAGTCAGATTTTGGGATTTTTTCAAGTATTGTAGCTATTTACTGAGCCCTCCAGGGCAGTCTGCTAGAGCTCACTCCTGTTCCAGGCAAGTGTTAGCTCAAACACAGTACTTTTTAAATAAATAAACAAGAAATTGCTTATGTGGCCCTGACTTTCTGCGGGGCAANGTGGCACCCCACTCCCGTACTCTTGCCTGGAAAATCCCATGGATGGAGCAGCCTGGTAGGCTGCAGTCTATGGGGTTGCTAAGAGTCAGACATGACTGATGGGTTCAGTTTGACTTTTCACTTCATGCATTGGAGAAGGAATACTCCAGTATTCTATGGGGTTGCACAGAGTTGGACACGACTGAAGTGACTTAGCAGCAGCAGCAGATATATTGTGCGAGTTGTTTCTTCTCACTTTATATACCCTGGACCTAATTTCCTGTCATATTTAATAATAGAAATATCCCCATTCACGTTAACCCTGATGTATCCCATTGTATGGCTGCAGGATACTCGGACCTTGAAACAGAAATATTGAAGTTATTTCTAATTGTCCAGTTCACTCACTTCAGTTCTGTGGAACACTAATCCTTAAAATGTTGAAAACCCTCTGTTTTATGCCCACGCTAGTCAGATTTTGGGATTTTTTCAAGTATTGTAGCTATTTACTGAGCCCTCCAGGGCAGTCTGCTAGAGCTCACTCCTGTTCCAGGCAAGTGTTAGCTCAAACACAGTACTTTTTAAATAAATAAACAAGAAATTGCTTATGTGGCCCTGACTTTCTGCGGGGCAAGGATAAGCCAGTAGATTGTGAGCAATATTCTTGGAAACAAATATTTTGGAAATATCTAACCCCCAAGTGGCTTCTCAAGTGGCTCACTGGTGACGAGTCTGCCTACCAATGCACCCTGGATTGGGAAGACCCTCTGAAGTAGGATGTGGCAACCCACTCCAGGATTCTTGCCTGGAGAATCCCATGGACAAAGAGTTGGACATGACAGCACGCATGCACGCCAATCCCCAACTCCTTGAATCGTAAAACAAAAAATTTGGATATGCTGTATCTTCTAAGGATCTTTCCCTCCTCTGGTTTATGTTGTTTCCTTCTGACCCACCAGCTTCTCTCCCCATCCTCCGTGCCCTCTGCCTGCATGTACTTCTCAAGAAGTGCCTCATGCAGAGCCTTAAGCCCATGACAGGTACTCACTATCTTTAACTAGACTTTGAACACTCTGCTAATATGAATGGTTGCCTGCATCCCTCTCTATCTTTCCCTGTAGATGGAGACAGCCCCGGGAAAATTCAGTACCTAAGAAGTGTGTGAAGTTGTGTTGGTTGATTTATCTTCATTTCATGGCTGATAATTTACCCTAATCCTCTTGACATTTTTCAATCCAAACAATTCCATAAGTGATAATTTATCCATTCATCTCCTGCTGAGTTTGTACATACATACATATAATATCTTTTAGTTTCTATTTCCTACTAAAAGATTAAAAAATGACACCACACATTGTCTCAGTTCTTCAACTTGTTACAATTATGGCTGGTTTTAGAAATGGGCTTCCAGAAAATAAAGCCCAAATCTCTGTCTGGAATGGATTTATAGGAAGTTTGTCTTGTAACGACAACCCACAGCTTAATTATACTTGTGCCCTTTCAGTTTCAGTTCAGTCGCTCAGTTGTATCTGACTGACGCCATGAACTGCAGCATGCCAGGCCTCCCTGTCCATCACCAACTCCNAGCACTGGACCTTGCTTCTATCACCAGTCACATCCACAACTGGATGTTTTTGCTTTGGCTCCATCCCTTCATTCTTTCTGGAGTCATTTCTCCACTGATCTCCAGTAGCATATTGGGCACCTACCAACATGGGGAGTTCATCTTTCAGTGTCCTATCTTTTTGCCTTTCCATACTGTTCATGAAGGGCATAATTGTGCCCTTAGAAATATCTTTATCCTGTTTTCCTTAAATTATTTCCATAAGAAAAGACCACGCTCTTCATGGGATAGAGGCAGAAAATGTAATCCAGAGCTAAAGGAATGGAAATAAGTAGTGTGTGATTATTTTTTTCTTGTTTCCTTCCTCCCTCCCCTACTACAATGGTTCTCATCAGGATGTTAGTGGGGGTGATATGTGAAAGTTACCTGGAGAGGGTTTTCCTTGGGTTTATGGCTCATCCAGGATGAGCTCATTCATCTCAAGGTCCTTAACAATATCACATCTGTGTGGACAAAGAATGTTACCTGCCATAGCAGTAACCAAAGGGTGTTGCGGCCACCTAGTCAGCAGCCACCCCTGGCCATGCAGGCTCAGGGGATTCAGGCTTGAGGAGAAAACAGGATACTGGCCCTATATAGTTTAGGTGCATATCAACGGAGTGATTTCAATGAGCCCAGACTCTTGCATCTTCCTAAACAAAAGAAAAGGACTAAATCAATAACTTGAGATGTCTCATTTTTCCTTAATAAATGGTAATCTTTTGATACGCCACTACCTGGGGGTTTTGTTTTGTCTGTTGTCCCAAAAACTATATATCTCGGCTTCTCCTCGACCTCTTCACAACAGTTTCTCAGAGCTATGTTAGAGCTGCCTCCCCGGGCTCAAGTCCTAACAGGTTCGCTGAATAAAACAATTCTTCACTTTAAGGTTGTGTGTTTTTTTATTTTTTTATTTTTATTTTTTTAATTTCAGTCGACAACTGCAAAGGGCCTTTTTCAAACGAGGTCACATTTATCCTTTCAGGTGTTAAGACATGGACATATCTTGTGGAGGGGCGGCTCTTGTGAGGGAAGATCAGAAATTCTGTTCTGAGGCTCTGTTAGAAATCCTAGCGATGATGTGAAGTAGGACACGTAGGGTCTGGAATTTATATTGGAGAGCCTAGGCCAGAGATAGACGTGTGGGGATCACCAGTTAAGGGGAACTTAATGTCATGATTAGATGGCTGGATGGCATCACGGACTCGATGAGCACGAGTCTGAGTGAACTCCGGGAGATGGTGATGGACAGGGAGGGCTGGTGTACTGCGATTCACGGGGTTGCAAAGAGTCGGACACGACTGAGCGACTGAACTGAACTGAACTGAATGTCACTATGCTTGAGGAACTTAATGTCATGATGCTCGGGGGAACTAGAGTTTAAATGATTCTAAGAAATGTCTAAGCCACAGTGTAGGTCTAATTTTAAATTTGCTGAAGAACTAGATTTTTTTTTTTTCAATTCAGTGAGTTTGGGAAAAAACATAGGTGATGGTGTTGACCCTTTAAATTCTACATACAAGTAGTGTCAAGTAGCATATGGCCTTCCGTGACTAGCTTATTTCACTTAGCATGATACTTTCCAAATTTACTACATGCTGTCCCCTGTGGCTGGGTTTTCTTCTTTATTAAGGCTGAATAACTTTCCATTGTATATGCATACTCCATCTTCTCTACCCATTCACCCACTGGTAGACACTACACGATAGGGTTAGAAAAGAGAGTCTGCATCTCTGAGACTTTCTGAGAAAAAGCCCTGCCAGAATGTGTGTGTGTGCGCAGTCACTCAGTCGTGTCTGACTCTTTGCGACCCAATGGACTGTAGCCTACCACGCTCCTCTGTTCATGGGGATAAGCTTTATATATATTCAAGGGACTGCTACTTAGCCCTAAGAAAGAAGGAAATATTTCCATTTGCAGCAACATGGATGGTTCTAGGGAAATCCACTGGGTTTTCACAAGTCAAAGACAAATGTATGTATGATATTACTTACATGTGGAATCTAAAGGATGATACAAGTGAACTTCAAAAGAGAAAGACTTGACGGTATAGAAAACAAACATGGTTACTGAAGGGGGAAGGAGGATAAATTAGGAGTATGGGATTAACAGATACACACTACTATATATAAAATAGGCAGAAACAAGTATTGTATAGCACAGAGAATTATTGAAATACTCAGTATCTTGTAATTACCTATAACGAAAAGAATCATAGACTATATACACATAAATGTTCACGTATAATTGAATCACTTTGTTGTACACCTGAAACTAATAAAATACAACTATACTTCAATTAAAAAAAAAAAAAATGTTGAGTAGATACAAATCGAATTGACCTATTTACTTTTCCCTCCTTCCCGCAGTTCCCATGTTTCACCAGGCGAGGGAAGTATGAGCCACCCATATGACCACTCCCATTGCCTCAGGGAAGATCCCCTGGAGGTGGGCATAGCAACCCACTCCAGCATTCCTCCCTGGAGAATGTCCCCATGGACAGAGGAACCTGGCAGGCTACGGCCCATGGGGTCTCAAAGAGTCAGACGCAACTGAGTGACTATGCACACATGCACGATCCAGCAGGGCTTTTTCTCAGAAAGTTTCAGAGATGCAGACTCTCTTTTCTGTACCTATCAAAAGCCAGACACTTCATTTCAAACTATGCTAAACAAAAGTGCACCTCTTGAAAATGCTTGATGATCCAGTTGACAAATACAGGATCAGGCTCCAGCTGTGTGATGAGAAGTTTGAGGGGAATCAGATTAAGAGCTGATAAGGATAGGCCCATGGTCCTTCTGTTAAGTAAAAGAATCTAGGAGTCTTGGTTAGGAGGCATCATGGGAAAAGAATAAAGAACTCAGGTGGAAGCCCAAGGGCAGCCCTTTCTTCTTTCTGCCTCTTAGAAAACAGGCAGCAGCTAGTAACTGAGTCCTGCTTCTCTCCTTGACTATGGCAGGTTCACCACATTATATAAAGGCATCATTCAAAAATGAAAACAGGTTTATGATGTGAGACATTCTGATAGTAACTCTTTAAGATAAAGAAACAAAAACTGAGAGAAAAAAAACCCAATGAAACCGTAAGTCAGCTATCTGTAGATATGGGATGGGAAAGAGATCTTATGGAAAGAATTTCTAGTTCTTACAGCCACTATGGTAACCACTATATAACGGTACCTCAAAAAATTAAAATAGAACTACCATATGATTCAGCAATCCAAGTTCTAGGTATTTATCTAAATGACTTGAAATCCAGGATCTTGAAGAAATACCTACACCCCCATGTTCACTGCAGCAGTATTACAATAGCCAAGATACAAAAACAACTTGTGTCCATCAGTGGATGAATGGTAGAGAAGATGCAGTATGTATAAACATGGAAAGTTATTCAGCCTTAGTAAAGAAGTAACTCTGGCATATGGAACAACATGGAGTAAATCTTGAGAGCATTATGCTAAGTGAAATAAGCTAGTCACAGAAGGACATATGCTACTTGATACTACTTGTATGCAGAATTTAAAAAGGGTCAACACCATCACCCATACTCTTCCCTAAACTCAATGAATTGGAAAAAAAAGAATCTGGTTCTTCAGTAAATTTAAAATTACATCTTATACCATGGCTTAGACATTTCATAGAATCAAATCTCCTAAACAATTTTAAACAAACTGTTTCTAATATTTCAGACTGGATTCCTGCTAAATTAAAGGGCACTTTTGGAAACCACATGTCACTTTCAGTGCTGAACATGTGAATTTTCATTCCTTCAGCAGATGAGTGGAAGGATCAGTTCAGTTGCTAAGTCATGTCCGACACTTTGTGACCCCATGGACTACAGCATGCCAGGCTTCTCTGTCCATCACCAATTCCCAGAGCTTAACCAAACTCATGTCCATCAAGTCAGTGATACCATCCAATCATCTCATCCTCTGTCATCCCCTTCTCCTCCTGTCTTCAATCTTGCCCAGCATCAGGGTCTTTTCCAATGAGTCAGCTCTTCACGTCAGGTGGCCAAAGTATTGCAGTTTCAGCTTCAGCATCAGTCCTTCCAATGAATAGCTGGGGTTGATTTTCTTTAGGATTGACTGGTTTGATCTTCTTGCTGTTCAAGGGACTCTCAAGAGTCTTCTCCAGCACCATTGTTCAAAAGCATCAATTCTTTGGGGCTCAAGCTTCTTCACAGTCCAACTCTCACATTCATGCATGACTACTGGAAAAACCATAGCTTTGACTAGATGGACCTTTGTCAGCAAAGTAATGTCTCTGCATTTTAATATGCTGTCTAGGTTGGTCATAGCTTTCCTTCCAAGAAATAAGCATCTTCTAATTTCATGGCTATAGTCACCATCTGCTGGAGCCCCCCCAAAATAAAGTTTCCCACTGTCTCCATTGTTTCTCCATCTATTTCCCATGAAGTGATGGGACCTGATGCCATGATCTTAGTTTTCTGAATGTTGAGTTTTAAGCCAACTTTTTCTCTCTCCTCTTTCACTTTTATCAAGAGGCTCTTTAGTTCTTCTTTGCTTTCTGCCATAAGGGTAGTGTCATCTGCATATATGAGGTTATTGATATTTCTCCCAGTAATCTTGATTCCAGCTTGTGCTTCATCCAGCCCAACATTTCACATGATGTACTCTGCATATAAGTTAAATAAACAGGGTGACAATATAGAGCCTTGATGTACTCCTTTCCCAATTTAGAACCAGTCCATTGTTTCATGTCCAGTTCTAACTGTTTCTCCTTGACCTGCATACAGATTTCTCAGGAGGCAGATAAGGTGGCCTGATATTCCCATCTCTTGAAGAATTTTCCACAGTTTGTTGTGATCCACACAGTCAAAGGCTTTGGCATACTCAATAAAGAAGAAGTTGATGTTTTTCTGGAAGTTTCTTGGATTTTTATGATGCAACGGATGTTGGCAATTTAATTTCTGATTTCTCTGCCTTTTCTAAATCCAGCTTGAACATCTGGATGTTCACGGTTCACGTACTATTGATACCTGGCTTGGGAATTTTGAGCATGACTTTGCTAGCATGTGAGATGAGTGTAATTGTGCAGTAGTGTGAACATCTTTTGGCATTGCCTTTCTTTGGGATTGGAATGAAAACTGACCTTTTCCAGTCCTGTGGCCACTGCTGAGTTTTCCAAACTTGCTGGCATACTGAGTGCAGCACTTTCACAGCATCATCTTTTAGGATTTGAAATACCTCAACAGGAATTCCATCACCTCCATTAGCTTTGTTTGTAGTGATGCTTCCTAAGACCCACTTCACTTCGCATTCCAGGATGTCTAGATCTAGGTGAGTGATTGTGAGTATCTGGGTCGTGAAGATCTTTTTTGTACAGTTCTTCTGTGTACTCTTGCCACCTCTTCTTAACATCTTCTGCTTCTGTTAGGTCCATACTTGTTCTGTCCTTTATTGTGCCTATCTTTGCATGAAATGTTCCCTTGGTATCTCGAATTTTCTTGATGAGATAGCTAATCTTTCCCATTCTATTGTTTTCCTCTATTTCTTTGTATTGATCACTGTGAAGGCTTTCTTATCTCTCCTTGCTATTCTTTGGAACTCTGCATTCAGAGCTTGGAAAGATCAGTCCTGTAGAATAAAGTAAGTGGAACGATGCAGTTAAGAATGTGAGTTCTGTTCTGGTTCTATTACTCCGGGGAGATTTGTCCCTGGGGATTAGTCTCCCGCTCAGTGTGATAGAGCAGGTCTTTGGACTCTTGTAAAAGCAGTAAGGGCTTCCCTGATGGCTCAGCTGGTAAAGAATCCGCCTGCAATATGGGAGACCTGGGTTTGAGCCCTGGGTTGGGAAGATCCCCTGGAGAAGGGAACAGCTACCCACTCCAGTGTTCTGGCTTGGAGAATTCCANAGGGAGGAATAAAGCATAGATTTCTAGAAAATAGTGTAAGTAGGCCTCGGTTACCAGAAACCCAGAAAGAATTACAGGATCCAGAGGCATTGTGCTGCTTCAGTCTTCTAATTTGGAGAAGGCAATGGCACCCTACTCCAGTACTCTTGCCTGGAAAATCCCATGGGTGGAGGAGCCTGGTAGGCTGCCGTCTATGGGGTCACACAGAGTCAGACTCGACTGAGCTACTTAGCAGCAGCAGCAGCAGTCTTCTAATCTGGTGCTCGTCTGTAGAGGTGGTTTTCTTCAGCATTGTCTCATGTGTTTGGCTTTTGCAAGGATAGTTCATTGTTCTGGCTCTTCAGGGAGAAGAGAATTCTGGGACTCGAGTTTATTTATTTTAACAACAGATTCTGTTTCAGGCAAGAAGACATCCCGTCATCCCTTGCACCAGGATCTGCACTATTTCCCCTTCAGGCCCAGCAATAGCATCGTTTGTGCCTGGACAGCCATGGAGCACATCGACCGGAACAATGGTTGTCTGGTTGTGCTCCCAGGGACACACAAAGGCCCCTTGAAACCGCATGATTATCCCCAGTGGGAGGTACGTCTGCTAGGTGGCTGAGTCTTGATCAGGACCTTTTGTTGTTTTCATTTCACATCAGTATACGTAAGGAGCTTTGCCAGTAAGACGACATTTCCTTTCTTAGCAAAACATTGTTCTAGGATTTAGAATGAGCAGGGAAAATTCCAGGATGGCTGATGAAATGATCACCTTTATTCGTTCAACAAGTACTTAAGGCCAACCAAAGCGGTGGACTTTGGTGATGCTATAAAAGATCTGAGGTTATAAAGCCTAAGTGCAGAGGTCAAACACCGTAACACCAGCTGTGTGTGCCAAGTGAGTCATACACACTGACTGTTAGTTCTCTCAGTAAAGAAGAGGGATCATCTGCTTCCACCTGAAGAGAGCAGTAGAGAGCGGCTCTGGGGAGGACTGAGCAGTATTCCATTATGAGGCTGTTCCATGGTTTATCAATTCAGCTGGTGATGCCGGAGGACTGTTCAATGCTTTGGGGCCCATGAGTGAGGAGATAAAATCATTTCTTCAAGAACGATAACCCTGTGGTCTGGCACAGACTGTATTGCAGGAATAGGAGTCCAAAGACAGAGAAACCGGAGAGGACTCCCATAGCATTTTAGATGTAAGGAAATAAGGTCTCAGAATCCCATAATAATGATCAAGGTGGGAAGAGCACACTTTGTTAAGGCAGAAAGAGTACACACGGTTCTGTGAGATGTAAAGAGTATGGCTTTCAGGACTTCAGTGTCAACTAGTTAGAATTCTTGAACTGAGGATTAGTCTTAGGTGAAAATACCTTGAGTCTAGATTCTGCTATAAAATCTGAAATTCTTCAGTTAAGTTGTGGTTTAGGAAAGGTTGGTGCAAGCAACAGAAGTGGGCTCTCAATGACTAAAGCTGAAGGGAGGGCCACAGGGAGATGCAGAATCTGTGGGCAGGCTGCCAGCTCTGGAGGGTGAGGAGGAAAGAGGAAGTCCTTCTTCAGTGGGAACAGTTGGGCTGGGGCACCTGGAGTGGTCAGATGAATCTTGACTGTGTCCAGTCGCTTCAGTCATCTGCTCAGATTCAAAGTAGCAGCAATGGGAGGTCAGACAAGCTTATCTCGCTCACATATCCACATTGGGCAGGAGGCAAAGACGCAACACATTGCAATAGGGAAGTAATCATTCCCGAAAGGAATTTGGAGTTGGAACATTCTTAGGAAAGGAAATGGGATGCTCTCCTCCTAAGACCCATAAAAGATTGCAAACATTGTTACTTCTCATTTAAGTTTGTTTCATAAAGATATAACTATTACCCAATGCAATAACTAACCTTGAAAATATTTTTTAAATAGTTAGAAAATAGTTTGAAAACAAACAATGATTTTTGTTTTTTTCTTTTTGTGCGGTGATTGACTTGGAACAATAGGGAGTGGAAAATATTTTAAAAGCTAATGTTTTAATTTACTATTCTTTCTTACTCTGGATGTGACCTACGTGGTTTCTGGGCTGAGAAAGACTGAACATTTTCTCTCTGCGAGTTGGGAGACTAGTAGCTTCTCAGAGATACTTCTGAGTGATAAAGTAGTGATTGATACAACTTCCAGGTGAGGAGAAGAGCATGCTGGGGAAGAATGAGCATGGGTTCACCAGGAAAGGTGGTCTCCTGTATTTCTGCAAAACACAAAGCTGATCTGGCTCTTCGGTTATCATTAGGTGGAAATTCCAAATTTTTCATCAGGTCTAAAAAATTCACGATTTTAACATCAACACACAGCTTTCTAAAAGCAGTCAACTGAGAAAGTTTGTTATACATAAGTTTTTTAACAATCTAATTTATTTATCTCTTCCTCTTGAAGGAACTTAGAGAAGCTTTGTTTTCCCTGATGAGTCATTGATAAGAGTTTTAATTCTTGGCTTTTCTTCACTTTTGGACTTGGCTTCTCTTGTGATTTTAGGGAGGAGTCAACATCATGTTCCACGGGATCCAGGACTATGACAAAAACAACGCCCGGGTGCACTTGGTGATGGAGAAGGGAGACACTGTCTTCTTTCACCCTTTGCTCATCCATGGATCTGGTCAGAACAAAAGTCAAGGATTCCGGAAGGTACACATTCACATCACAGCACTGTTTGAAAGATGAATGCATGAGGAAGAAAAGTGTCCCGATACATGAAAAGTTAAAGGATTTGTAACTTTTAACTCAGCTGCCCTTTAGTCTGGTGTATTTACCAGGAAATATATTTGTCTCCCTCGTTCGTGCTTGGTTGCTTATAGCAGTAAGAAGCCAGATGACCTTAGGATGCCATCACTAGTGAACATTCATGGAATTTCTCCAGACAGAGAGCATAGTTACTTGGCAACTGACAGCATGTATTCAGAGGAAAAGATAAAAGCAGACATACATACCAAATAATAACATTTGGAAGGTATACAGCTCATATAAGGGGAACATCTGTAATATTATTGCTGTTGGCTAAAATATTATTGATAGGAAAGGAAGGTGTGAATTGGCCAGCTAGAAATCAAATATGGCCATATTTTTCACTCCTTAGCCTCAGAATGTTTTCAGGTTTATGATATCAGTGCTTACATTAAAAACTGACAGAATTTCTCATAAGTTCCCAGATTTCTTGCTTCTCTAAAATTCAGCAGATCTGATGATACACTGGGCTGACATTTCCCTATGATGACATGGCTGTTGATACTAAATATTAGTGTCTTCTGTGGGGCTGAGTGAAGCTTTCCAGTTTATCACAACAGCTCTCTGTTTTCCTGTGGCTGAGGGTTAGTTGTCAGATTTCATCCTCCATTCATTCAGACATCAGCCAGGCTCAACAGGACTGAGATGAGTGTGAGGCAAGAAGGCAGTTCCCTCAGAGGCTCAAAAAACTCAGTATCCAGTAAAATAATATCTTAATGCCAGTTAAAAGAAATAAAAGTTAATGCCAAAAAGTCCATGGTAAGCACAATACCAAGACACCCAGAACTGTGCAAAAGGAAGATATAGGCACTACACTGGAAATAGTGTGTTTTATTATACTAACTTGATGGTTTTTCAATATTTTTGACTGCTTTAAAGTTTGGGAAAATATTAACCATTGAAAAATGCATAAAAGTGTACCAGTAGGAGTATACATTTCCTCTCTTTTGCCTCAGGCTCCAATATGGTGTAGAATAGTACTAAGGTTTCCATGGGAAATAAATTTTGTGACACAAGTGCCTAGAAATCTGTAAGAAGTAGGAAGATCTGATGGGTGTAGTCACCCTAAGATAACTAACTTGTGGCAAGGAAGGTGAGTTTCAACTATTGCTTTGCAAGTTAGATCTGTTGATAAGTCCTTCAAGACTGGGGAGAACCAAGTAACTTCCATCTTACCTTCAAAAGGGAATGATATGAGTATTTTATATGAATGCTATCAGACTGGAACTGTGCTTTGGATTGGAGGTGGGTGTCTGTGTATTATTTTCCATTGCAAGGTCTTTTCAGTTTTTCTTCCCCCATCATCTGTGGCCATTGAAATACCAACTCATTACACCCTCCATTAACTTCTGTAACGAGAAGGTGATGAGAAACCCTGCAGTACAGGGTTAGGATATACAGTCCTTAGTAGGACTTGGCATATCCTTCATTTTAAAAATCAAATGCTAAAAACTTAGACTTCTTCCTTACATAATTCTGTTCCCTGCCCTGGATATACTTTTGGATCATAATAATTTCCACAGGCAATTTCCTGCCATTTTGCGGATGCCAACTGTCACTACATAGATGTGGAGGGCACCAGTCAAGAAAACATTGAAAAGGAGGTTCTCAGTATGGCCAAGAAAAAGCATGGATTTGAAGACATCAGTCTGAAGGTATGTTTGTATGAAATGACAATGTAAAGATCTCAGTTTTTTCTTTAGATGCTTAATAGTGTCATACCTGATTCATTTTGAAGGTATAAAGTGCTTAGGTTTACAGCTCCTTTTGGAAACATTGCTGAGAACTTCTAGGAACGACAATGGGTTTTGCTTGTACTATTTGCTTGCCCAGTGTGGGGGACCTGGTTTCTATAAGTCTTCGGGCAGGCCATCGTGTTCCAGAATGGGAAAGTAGGAGAGAAAATAGCAGATTCAGAGATGAGGAAATGGAAGACCAAGCAACTTTCTGAACTCATAGCTGTAAAAGGTTTGGGCTGTCAATCATAGGCCTCCTTTATTTGTAAAGAAAGCAATTCTCAAGCAAGTGTTTGTTTGGGTCAGTTTGCACTGGGATTTTAAGGAGAGCCTGCATGTAGTAGAGATGGGTGATCGCTGATGCTTTTCATAGTGGTGTTAAGACAGTATTTCATATGCCTGCCTAATTAATACACCTCACTGTAGATTATTTGTTTGTTTGTTTGTTTTTAACTTTTTACTTTGTATTGAGGTATGAAGCCAATTAACAACGTTGTTATACTTAGATTGTTCTTTACTGGTGACCATTCCATGCTGTCGCTGATCAATAACAAATTATCAGTCAAGGCAACTAAATAAAGTTAGTTTGTATTGTAGGTGATTATCTTTGGGGCCCTGAAGCAAGAAGCTGAACTTACTAGATAATCATAAATGTATCATCTATTTCGGGGTGATATGTAATGACAATGCAGGGCCTCCCGGTACTTTGAAGAGCCTCACGTGCAAACAGCAGCCTTCTGAAAAAACTTCCCACCTCCAGAGTCTTCCTCCACCCTTGAGCCATTTTCTGTCTAGAATCTCTGAATGTATCCCCATATCTGAAAATGCTCTGACCTCACATTTGCACCTCCTAGATAGTCTTGTCCTTTCTTTGTCCCTCAATTAAATGTCCTATAAAGGCAACCTATTTTGCCAGTTGGGTCTTCTATCCAACACCCTGAATTTTAAGGCAGGATAAAAACCATACATATTCTGTTTGAGATCTGTCAGGGCTGTACTAATCAATCAGTTCCTCTATTTCTTTTCATGACTGTCTCAGCTATAGTTTATCGACTTTACTTAGAAGAACAACACTAACTCTGCTATAGAGTTCTTTGCAGGCATAGAAGCATGTCCCTGTCCCTTTTCTTTACCAAAACTCAATGGAGCAGCCAAGATAGCTCCATGCTATTAATGAGAAAATGAAAAGTTCAAGAGACTGGCCTTAGTTACTTAAGTGACTTAGATTTCAGGGGAAGTCCAATTCCAAAATCATTCTTCTAGCATACTTTGCTGTTTGCAGAAATATAAGCAAAAAAAAGTTTGAATTGTCTTATTGGGAACAAAGAAGAAAAAACCAATCCAGCAGCATAGGACATCATTTTCAGGAGCAGATCACTCAGAATGGGGCAGGCAAATATCACCAAGGACAGCAGGAGCTTAGGTATTAAACTGTTTTGTGACCAAACATAACAGCCAGTCCCAACACCTGTAATCAACACAAGTGGCAAGTAAAGCATAATGACAATGTGAAGACTCACTGTCTTGGCTTATGGAACATGATTTTAGATATTGGAAAGTAAATGAATTGGAGTCTCAGAATGTGGTTTTTAATTACTACCTTATGACTATTGTGGAGGACTGTCTCTCCCCCACCTATTTAACCATTTGTAGATGCCAGAAATGTTTGTCTTATGGTGGATAGGTAAATCCAAGTTCCCAGAAACTCATTGTGTTTGGTATTATTTGCAGGATGTTTGGACATTTCGAGGGCGTGTCGTGAAAGGAGAAAGAATCAACCTTTGAAATAGCCCTTCGCTCAAACTCTTGTCAAGAAAACCAAGGTGGAACAAGATGTCAGAGAAAAATCTTTTCTCAATGAGATGATCTGATCGTTTCTATCCATGTTAAAAAATCCAAGTGCATGGATGCAGTACTTAATTGCATGTGGGTAATAATGCAGTATGGTGGGATGCCTTTAATGGATGTAAAATAGTAAAAGTGAAATATTACTGTTTTAAGGAAAATTTGGGGTTGCAACTAACAAAGGTGATGCATAAAGAAGTGTGTTAGATCAGTTTCTTTCATTCAATTAACTCTTTACCCAAGCAAGGTTTACTGCTCTGAAACAGAGAACCCACCACCTCCCAATTTTGTGTTGTGTGAGATTTCTTTTCAAATCTGGAACAATGAATATTAGAGATGCAGTTAGTGAAGGGTCTGAGAAGGGCATCCGGTTGTAAAATAAGGGTGGAAACTCACATTCTGACATAAAATTCCTTCCATGGCCTCTCTAGGCCACCATGCTCCTTAGAAAAACAGACTGTATCTTTCCAAGTCTTTCTCTCTAAAGAAAGAAGACCAGGGTAACTTTCTCCGTCAATTCATATTCAGCATGGCAGCTGAAAACATTCAGCATGGCAGCTGAAAACATTCAGCATTTATGAATGAAACCTAACCTCTTTGAAGGACCACCTTTTAAAATAGTTCTGGTTTTGATATTGAGTGGCATGGGCTACAGAGATTTATTTTAATAGAGCATTGTATTTCTCCACCAGCTGAGGGCAGCAGCTTTTTATAAATTCTAGTTGAAGCTTTAGTAAGAAAAACGGAATAAGGAAAGGGTCCCTTTCTTTAAGTAAAGCATGCGTTTTCCTGTCGAGTCACTGTTTCTGTCAGTTTCTCTGTAAGGACCCCCAGTTTAAGCTCAGTTCCAGATGGAAACTGGGGAAGACATGAGAATCCCTGACATGCTCTCAGGACTATGGAATAACTGGAAATAAAATGTATATGTGGAAAGTCAGCATAAACAGCATGTATGGGACACTGTTTGCAAGAAACTGTTCAAATGAGCTTTAAAATGCATTTGAAAACTTAGACTTCAAGAGGAAAATTAGACAGCAGAATGTCATCTCCCTGGTGTAATTCTGAGTGAACTGCAGCTAGTCAGTCAGGAAACATTTCCCCACTTTTCTGTGTCCCTTGTGTCAACTAGTTTATCTAACAAATATCCTAGCATCTATTAGTGGACAAGGTTCATTTTGCACCAGTTTCTAGAAATGTTTTTCAAGCAAAAATTTTGGGACCAGAGATTTGCAGCAAAGAGAAAAGACAGAACTGTTTCAGGTGTGCCTCCTCCAAGGAGGAGTGTGGGAGTGCTCCATGTGGAAGCGCATGGAAGCACAGGGGAAAGGGAACCGGCAGAGTGCAGTCAGATATGAGTGCGCAGGTGTGAGTAAGCCTCGGGCCTCTGAAAGTTCAGAAATGGAGATGCTTGCCAGAGACTGGGGTTCCCAAGGTAGCTCAGCTGGTAAAGAATCCACCTGAAATGAAAGAGGCCTCAGTTGCTTTCTTGGGTCAGGAAGTTCCCCTTGAGAAGGTGAAAGGTTGTTGCTGAACCATGGAAGACCCTGGGATTCTTGGCCTCCAGAGGAGAAGAATTTAATCAGGGGCCAGAAATAAAGCTTGATTGCTCAAAGCTTTTGTGCAATATAGTCTCATTAAGCTATACAAGAGAGAAAGCTTCTGATACAGACATCAGAAGGGAGCAGAAAGAGTACCCCCCCCCCACCCGCTAGTCTTTAGCTGNAAAAAATCCAAGTGCATGGATGCAGTACTTAATTGCATGTGGGTAATAATGCAGTATGGTGGGATGCCTTTAATGGATGTAAAATAGTAAAAGTGAAATATTACTGTTTTAAGGAAAATTTGGGGTTGCAACTAACAAAGGTGATGCATAAAGAAGTGTGTTAGATCAGTTTCTTTCATTCAATTAACTCTTTACCCAAGCAAGGTTTACTGCTCTGAAACAGAGAACCCACCACCTCCCAATTTTGTGTTGTGTGAGATTTCTTTTCAAATCTGGAACAATGAATATTAGAGATGCAGTTAGTGAAGGGTCTGAGAAGGGCATCCGGTTGTAAAATAAGGGTGGAAACTCACATTCTGACATAAAATTCCTTCCATGGCCTCTCTAGGCCACCATGCTCCTTAGAAAAACAGACTGTATCTTTCCAAGTCTTTCTCTCTAAAGAAAGAAGACCAGGGTAACTTTCTCCGTCAATTCATATTCAGCATGGCAGCTGAAAACATTCAGCATGGCAGCTGAAAACATTCAGCATTTATGAATGAAACCTAACCTCTTTGAAGGACCACCTTTTAAAATAGTTCTGGTTTTGATATTGAGTGGCATGGGCTACAGAGATTTATTTTAATAGAGCATTGTATTTCTCCACCAGCTGAGGGCAGCAGCTTTTTATAAATTCTAGTTGAAGCTTTAGTAAGAAAAACGGAATAAGGAAAGGGTCCCTTTCTTTAAGTAAAGCATGCGTTTTCCTGTCGAGTCACTGTTTCTGTCAGTTTCTCTGTAAGGACCCCCAGTTTAAGCTCAGTTCCAGATGGAAACTGGGGAAGACATGAGAATCCCTGACATGCTCTCAGGACTATGGAATAACTGGAAATAAAATGTATATGTGGAAAGTCAGCATAAACAGCATGTATGGGACACTGTTTGCAAGAAACTGTTCAACTGAGCTTTAAAATGCATTTGAAAACTTAGACTTCAAGAGGAAAATTAGACAGCAGAATGTCATCTCCCTGGTGTAATTCTGAGTGAACTGCAGCTAGTCAGTCAGGAAACATTTCCCCACTTTTCTGTGTCCCTTGTGTCAACTAGTTTATCTAACAAATATCCTAGCATCTATTAGTGGACAAGGTTCATTTTGCACCAGTTTCTAGAAATGTTTTTCAAGCAAAAATTTTGGGACCAGAGATTTGCAGCAAAGAGAAAAGACAGAACTGTTTCAGGTGTGCCTCCTCCAAGGAGGAGTGTGGGAGTGCTCCATGTGGAAGCGCATGGAAGCACAGGGGAAAGGGAACCGGCAGAGTGCAGTCAGATATGAGTGCGCAGGTGTGAGTAAGCCTCGGGCCTCTGAAAGTTCAGAAATGGAGATGCTTGCCAGAGACTGGGGTTCCCAAGGTAGCTCAGCTGGTAAAGAATCCACCTGAAATGAAAGAGGCCTCAGTTGCTTTCTTGGGTCAGGAAGTTCCCCTTGAGAAGGTGAAAGGTTGTTGCTGAACCATGGAAGACCCTGGGATTCTTGGCCTCCAGAGGAGAAGAATTTAATCAGAGGCCAGAAATAAAGCTTGATTGCTCAAAGCTTTTGTGCAATATAGTCTCATTAAGCTATACAAGAGAGAAAGCTTCTGATACAGACATCAGAAGGGAGCAGAAAGAGTACCCCCCCCCCACCCGCTAGTCTTTAGCTGGATGTTATATAGGTACTAGCAGTCTGCTAATTAAAGAAAGGAAATGTCTCAAAACTCAGAGAATGGCACCAGGTGAGTCATCCTGGTCCATAAAATGATTGACATGAATCTTTAAGAAAGGCGGATTTCCGTACAAATATACAGTTTCATTAACATAGATTAGGAGAAAATTGTATGAGTATAACATACTGGCTTGTCATATCAATTCTGAGCCTTTAGGTGGAACTGACTTGAAGATAGACTCTAGGGTAAATGCATAGTACATTAATATAGCTTAAGACAAACATTTCCATAAGAAAAGTGGATTGGTTATCTTACGGTTTGAGGAAGTTAAGTTCAGGTGGAACTAGGCATCTTTATAGCAACACAGAATTTCGAAGAGAAACTTCTTCTTAAATTTGTATAGAGAAGGGGAAAAAATATAATACTAGTTTGTTTCCTCCTGCTACTTAAGAAAGAGATAAAAAACTGTCTGCTACTTGCAGCCTATTTCCTCTGTTTGGTGACCCCTGGCCTTCCTATCTGTTACCTTCTTAAAGGGATAGGCTACCCACTTTGGTATTCTTGGGCTTCCCTGATGGCTCAGATGATAAATGGCCTGCAGTGCGGGAGAGGCCTGGGTTCGATCCCTGGGTTGGGAAGATCCCCTGGATGAGGGCTTGGCAACCCATTCCAGTATTAGTCCATGGGGTTGCAAAGAGTGGGACACAACAGAGCAACTAAGCACAGCACAGCAGAGACTGAGTGGGGATGGGATTCGGCCCTCTGGTGCCAAAAGTTCATCTAGCAGACACTGGCACATTCCCAGATGGAAGGTCGGTGGTCCTGTTATAGCCACGCATTCTGGGAAACAAACTCACTAAGAAGGACAATGCAGATAGTGGAGTGCAGTTTATTACACTGGTGGGCTCAAGGCAGAGTCTCCTTTTAGCCAAGGACCCTGACCAACTTTTGTGGAAACCTTATATATCTTAAGTGTACTGCTCAAGCCCACACCTCCAAATTCCTTAAACCTAGCCTGGAAAGTGTTAAAGGGAGATACAACCAGGTTACAGCCATGATTCATAATCAGAAGGGTCAGCTGGTTATACATTGTAGCCTACACCAATGGGTGCCATAAAGATTACAAAGGTGATTGACTACACAGGGGATTATTATATTCTTTTTGGCTATCAGAAATGTTGGTATGGAATCTGGTGGTGTTTATCAGTCCAGGAGGGCGGTTTGACTGTAGGTATGTTATCCTCATGGCTACCAGGCACATGGTCCAAAGCTCACTGAAAGTGCAAGATGTTGTTTCCTTCTTTTTCAAGATGGAGTCATCTCAGCCTGTTCCTTTCCTCCCTCTCTCCTACCCAATCTTAATCAGTTCACTTGCAAGTAGACTCCAAGTTCTGGGTCAAGAACTCAGGGAAACATCTTATTACTTAGCCTACATTGCAGCTGGAGGATGTGCGAGCCTTCAGTAGTGCAGTGAAAACAACCTCTCTTAGTGGGGGCAGGTGAGATGGATTTGACTGACCGTTTATCCATGCTTTCAAATCCACTCCATGTAGCAGGGCCACATATGGAAGGAAGACAGTAGCAGGATGAGTTTGGACTGCCTACTTTGTTTATGGGACACCCTGGAAAGGTAGGAGCTGGTAATTGAATGGTTGGATGGGAATATTGCCAGATCATGGCAGAATGAGGGTAAAGCCTGGCTTCCCCCTCGGTGAAAGGTGATTCATCCTGGGAATATATGTATTTCACCAGAGATTCATCTCAAAAGAGTACATGAGGTCCTCACAGTGCAGAACAAAAGAAATAGGACAGATCCTCCTCTTCTATGATATTTGGGATGAGTGTAAGAAAACAAAACTTTGCTCCTGGTATCTGCTTGGAGTTCACCCCTTTTAAGCAGCAGATTAAATGAGTTTGAAAAGCTTATGATTGCATCAACAAAACATGGTAACATTTCCCAAAGCCAGTTCTAGTAATACAGTTTCATGGTTCAAACCAGCTCAAATCTACCTGAAAAATCTTTTCTTACTAACACAACACAGCCTGAATTAATCTCTCCTTCAACCCAACTCTGGTATCCATCCTGTATATAGTACATGCCGCCACTTGGCCCTTAATACATTTACTGAAAGTATGATTTTCCCATTTGTAAATATCCTGCCTTCCTGAACAGAGAGGGTAGGACTCTTGAAGGTCCTGCCTCTTACTTGGGCACTTTGGTTAACACTCACAGTGCCCTCACCTACAAGACACTTGCTATATATTGCTTGTTCAATATGAACAGCAAAGTTCTCTACTCTCCTTCTTTCTCTCTCTCCTGTGGCACACGGGATCTTATTTCCCAGCCAGAGATTGAACCTGTGCCCTCTGCAGTGGAGGCATGGTGTCTTAATCACTGTCCTGCCAGTGTCCCTCATTTTTGTAATTGCAACTGTCCCTCATTTTTGTAACTGTTTCTCTTACATAAGAGAGCATGTCCCTATAACCTTTCTAGTTTGTTGGTGGGAATGTAAATTGGTACAACCATTATGGAAAACAGTATGGAGGTTCCTTAAGAAACTGAAGACAGAATTACCATATGATCCACAGTCCCTCTCTTTGGCATATCTCTGGAGAAAACTCGAATCTGAAAAGATACATGCAACCCTATGTTCATTGCAGCACTATTTAGCCAAGACACGGAAGCAACCTGAATGTCTGTTGACAGCTGAATGAATAAAGACAATGTGGCAGTTATTTTATATATACAATGGAATATTACTTAGCCATAAAAAAGAATGAAATAATACCATTTGCAGCAACATGGATGGACCTGGAGATTATCATACTAAGAGAAGTAAGTCACACAGAGAAAGAGAAATATTATATATGATATATACCTGGAATGAACTTACAAAACAGAATCACAGATACAGAAAACAAACTTATAGTTACTAGAGGGGAAAAGGATGTGGGATGCATAAATTGGAAGATTGTGGTTGACACATACACACTACTGTATGTAAAATAGATAGCTAATAAAGACATACTATAATATACAGCTCAGAGAACTCTATTGCATACTCTGTGAGGATCTATGTGGGAAAATAATCTAAGAAAGAGTGGATATATGTATACGTGCAAGTATTCAGCTTGCTGTATACCTGAAACTAACACAACAAAGTAAATAAAAAAGGAGAAAATGTGTGTCCCTCAGACATAGACTTGTTCTGTGCAGCCTTGGCACCTGTTTCTGGTTCCTGACACGTTCTTCCCTGAGTTTTCCAGCCAGCTCTGACTCCACTGCATTCTTCACCAGTACCTCTTTTATATATTTTGGGGGCAGGTTGGCCAGGAAAGGAGGTGACTGTGACCAAGAAGTTTGGTAACTCATCCAAAGCTCCACGATCGTTGTGACGGTGTAGAGTTTGATATCTCTTTTTTAAATCTGATATTCTTTAAAAGGGGCTTCCCTGGTGGCGCAGAGGTTAAAGCATTTGCCTGCAATGTGGGAGACCTGGGTTCGATCACTGGATCGGGAAGATCCCCTGGAGAAGGAAATGGCAACCCACTCCAGTATTCTTGCCTGGAGAATCCCATGAACGGAGGAGCTTGGTGGGCTACAGTCCACGGGTTGCAAAGAGTCGGACACGACTGAGCGACTTCACTTTATTCTTTAAAAATTAACTTGTAGTAAAATGCACATAACATAAAATTTACCACCTTAACCATCTCTAAGTGTAAGTTTCACTGGTATTAAGAACACTTACAAGGTTGTGCAACCATTTTTACCATCCATCTCCAGAACTCTTCATTTTACAAACTGAAGGAGCCTTTGGGCCTAGAAAACAACAGTCTCAAAGGCCCTTGCTGAATCATCTAACATCAGAGAAAATACAACCAAACTTTAGGTCCCACTCTGATGCTCCAGGCCGGATACATCTACCTGGGAGTTACCACCTCTCGCCCAAAACCTCCCATCCCTGTCTAACTACAAATGCTATCTCGACTAAAGAATACCCAAAACATCCCGCTTGACTAACGTTTCCCTTATCACTTCCACAAACTCCCTTGAAATATGAAGCCTCCCTGATCCCTCTCGCATTCAGCCTTGTCGTTAGGCTGACTGTTGCCTCTCCTTGCCTGAATAAAGGTAACCTATGTCCACTGAGGTCATCTCTCCTTCTTTTCTACTTCGGCCGAACTATACCTTACACAAACTAACCCCCAACTTCCCATTTACCCGCCCCCACCCCCAATCCACGGTACCAATAGTCTTCCTTTTATCACTAGTTCTAGTTCAGTTGCTCAGTTGTGTCTGACTCTTTGCGACCCCATGAATCGCAGCACTCCAGGCCTCCCTGTCTATCACCAACTCCCGGAGTTCACTCAGACTTATGTCCATTGAGTCAGTGATGTCATCCAGCCATCAAGAATTTGACTATTCCAGATTCCTCATATAGGAGGAATATACATATAGGAGGAAGCATACAGTGTTTTTCTTTTTGTGACTGGCTTATTTCCAAACTCTCTCTGCCCTTCTGGGGATTTCTGTTCTAGGTTAGGAGTCAGTGATCTTTTATGGCAAATACTTTTGGCTTCATTGGCTTTACTGTCTATTGCAACAACTCAGGGACGCTGCCAGAGTCAACAGTTAAGGGAACAGGCATTGGCCGTGGCCCCGTAACATTCTATTTACAAACAAGGGTGGTATGCCAGATTGCCCTGGCTCCCGTCTGCTCACCTGATCTTGATACATGGAGTCAGTAGAATAACAAATCATTTTGCACTTTGGTAAGAAGCACCTGGCCTGGTGGGAGCTCTGTGTGGGGTGCCCACACCTCACTGCTTCTTCAGGACAAAGAAGGTGCCAAGGAGCCTAGCCCTGCCCAGTGAGAGGGTGACTTGCTTCCACATGTGCTGGACGGCTGCTTCTATTTCTCTCTTTTCTTTTTAATAATGTATTTTTGTCTTTTTAAATTGAGAAATAATGGACATATAACATTGTAACAGTCTCAGGTATACGACATAATGATGATTTATGTATATACTGAGAAATGACTACCCCACAGTAAGTTTAGTTATCATCCTCATTTTTTTCCTTGATGTGGCCTGTTAATCTCAAAGTCTGGGACATCCATGAGAGTCTGTATCACAGAAGGGAGTTGTTTGCCATGTGGTGGAGATGCTGATATAGTCACAAATTCCACTTAGATATAAATATCAGTATCCACCAAAATGTTCTGTCTAATCAAAGCTATTTTTTTACAGTAGTCATGGATTGTGAGAGTTGGACTGTAAAGAAAGCTGAGCACCGAAGAATTGATGCTTTTGAACTGTGGTGTTGGCGAAGACTCTTGAGAGTCCCTTGGACTGCAAGGAGATCCAACCAGTCCATTCTGAAGGAAATTAGTCCTGAATATTCATTGGAAGGACTGACGCTGAAGCTGAAGCTCCAATACTTTGGGCACCTGTTGCAAAAAAAATGACCCACAGGAAAAGACCCTGATGCTGGGAAAGACAGAGGCAGGAGGAGAAGGGGACAATTTAGAGGATAAGATGGTTGGATGGCATCGCCAACTCGATGGACATGCGTTTGAGCAGTCTCTGGGAATTGGTAATGGACAGGGAAGCCTGACTTGCTGCAGTTCATGGGGTCGTAAAGAGTCGGACATGACTGAGGGACTGAACTGAACTGAACTGAACTGAACTGACTCCATCAAAAATCCTGACTACAAACAACAGACACTTATCCCTACCACGGGTAACAAACGTGTGCCATGTTGGCAGGCTCTTTGGGGCTCTGAGACACATGGTAAGGGCAGGCTGGGCTGGTGGCCAAAGCCATGACTGTGACCCTTCCCATCCCCACCCCTGACCCTTGCTCTGGAGCCAAGAGCTGGGGACAAGCTCTGGGGACAGAATGTGAGTAACATGCCAGCTGCTGGTGGCTGCAGAGGTGGAGACAGAACACTGGCCCTTTGTTACTCATCTGAGACAATTTTTAAAAGTTGTGGCAAGGATGGAGTGTGGAGGGATCTTTAGTGAAAAGAAGGAGCTAGGGGCCAAAAGAATATACTAAAAGACTTAATTTCTGTCTCTGCATCAATGACTTTGTGTCTTCTCTCCAGAACAAAAGGCCTCAAAGAACACAGACTTTATTAGAGAGTAAATCTATCTAGCTTGTGGTAGATATCAAAAGAGATCATATAGTGTAGCAGGCATTCAATGAGTTAGTTCCAATGTTTATTAACTCTCACACATGGGAGATGAAAGATAAACAGGTTTTGCTCCATTTTTTGGTAATCCCCTCTCTGAACAGTAAGTCAGTTGGTTTGAATAAGAGATGAGACTCGAAGACTCAGGAGTTCTAACTCCTGCTTTCTATCACACAACACTCAGAATATCTGCTGATGGTCTTTACTCATTTGTTGTTGTTTAGTCACTCAGTCATGTCTAACTATTTGCCACCCCAGGGACTGCAGCATACCAGGCTTCTCTGTCCTTCACGATCTCCCTGAGTTTGCTCAAACTCATGTCCACTGAGGCAGTGATGCCATCCAACTGTCTCATCCTCTATTGCCACTTCTCCTACCCTCAATCTTTCCCAGCATGAGGGCCTTTTCTGATGAGTCAGCTCTTCACATCAGGTGGCCAAAGTATTGGAGCTTCAGCTTCAGCATCACTCCTTCCGATGAATATTCAGGGTTGATTTCCTTCAGGATTGACTGGTTTGAACTCCTTGCTGTCCAAATCACTCTCAAGAATTTTCTCCAGCAACACAGTTCAAAAGCATCAATTCTTTCAGCCATCTTTATGGTCCAACTCTCACATCCATACATGATTACTGGAGAAACTATAGCTTCTCTTGTGTTGTTGGAAGAGGGTGTTTGCTATGACCAGTGCGTTCTCTTCGCAAAACTCTATTAGCCTTTGCCCTGCTTCATTTTCTACTCCAAGACCAAACTTGGCTGTTACTCCAGGTGTTTCTTAACTTCCTTGTTTTGCATTCTAATCCACTATAATGAAAAGGACATCTTTTTTTAGTTTGTTAGTTCTTATAGGTTTAGAAGGTGTTGTAGGTCTTCATAGAACCATTCAACTTCAGCTTCTTTTGCATTAGTGGAAGAGTTTCAAAGAATAGCAAGGAAAGATAAGAAAGCCTTCTTAAGTGAACAATGCAAAGCAATAGAGAAAAACAATAGAATGTCTTTTGTCTAATGTCTATTGTATTATCAGATTGATAATATTCTTTGCAGCCAGAGATGGAGAAGCTATGTACATTCAGTAAAAGCAAGATCTGGAGGTGACTGTGGCTCAGATAATGAGCTCCTTATTGCAAAATTCAGACTTAAACTGAAGAAGGCAGGCCAGACCACTAGGCTATTTACGTATGCCTTAAATCAAATCCTTTATGACTATCTAGTGGAAGTGATGAATAGATTCAAAGTATTAGATCCCATAGAAAGAGTGCCGGAACTACCATGGACAGAGATTCGTAACATTGTACAGGATGTGTGACCAAAACCATCTTCAAAACAATTCCCAAGAAAAAGAAATGCAACCAGGGAAAATGGTTGTCTGAGGAGGCCTTACAAACAGCTGAGACAAGAAGAGAAGCAAAAGGCAAAGGAGAAAGGGAAAGATAAACCCGTCTGAATGCAGAGTTCCAAAGAATAGCAAGGAGAGGTAACACAGTCTTCTTTATTCATAATCACAAAGAAGATCATGGGTGTAGTTTATTTTCCTTGGAAGAACTCAGAGAATGTGTGACAGTAAATGTCTATGTGAGCCCCGATTCCTTAAGCCTCAGAGTTGGAGGCAAAACATCCTGCACTGACTCTGCTATGGAGAGGACCCCCGGGATGGGAGAGTGAGGGAGGAGAGGGAAGCCTGGGAAGGAAAGGGAGTCAGGCGGCTGGTGTGACACTGAATCAGACAGAGCTTCACAACATATCAGCCTGCTGCTTGGTCACAGGGTTATAGGATGGGGTGTGGCAGCAACTGAGCAATTTAACTGCTGACTCTTTCCCTTATCCCTGGGGTATAAAGATGGCATGGTCGACTGAATTTGGGGAATATTAAACAAAAGCAGATTTCTCAGCTGTAGGATTTGTTAGAGTCTTTGGCCACTCAGCACCCTAGGCCCCACGTATGGGGGCACCTTGGCAGTCAATTTTTCTGGAGTAATATATAGCAGTAGTAGCTAACACTTGGATTTTGCCTTGCTCCATGCCAAGCACCATTGAAAGTGCATAACTGTTTTGATACTTTCAATTCTCATAATGATTCTCATAGTGTAAATACAATCACCCCATTTTACAAAAGACACAACCCAGGCAAAGAGAGGGTAAGTAGTTTGACCTAAGGTAACACAGCTACAAAATGGAGAAGTCATGATTTGAATACCAGCAATTGGGCTCTCCTTGGGGAAGGTCTTGATCACTGCTTCCTGTACAATGTCAGGAACCTCCATCCATAGTTCTTCAGGCACTCTATCAGACCTAATCCCTTGAATCTATTTGTCACTTCCACTATATAATAGTAAGGGATTTGATTTGGGTCATACTTGAATGGTCTAGTGGTTTTTCCCTACTTTCTTCAATTTAAGTTTGAATTTGGCAATAAGAAGTTCATGATCTGAGCCAGAGTCAGCTCCTGGTCTTGTTTTTGCTGACCGTAGAGACCTTCTCCATCTTCAGCTGCAAAGAATATAATCAATCTGATTTCGGTATTGACCATCTGGTGATGTCCATGTGTAGAGTCTTCTCTTGTGTTGTTGGAAGAGGGTGTTTGCTATGACCAGTGCTTTCTCTTAGCAAAACTCTATGAGCCTTTGCCCTGCTTCATTTTCTCTCCAAGGCCAAATTTGCCTGTTACTCCAGGTATTTCTTGACTTCCTACTTTTGCATTCCNAATCAATCTGATTTCGGTATTGACCATCTGGTGATGTCCATGTGTAGAGTCTTCTCTTGTGTTGTTGGAAGAGGGTGTTTGCTATGACCAGTGCTTTCTCTTAGCAAAACTCTATGAGCCTTTGCCCTGCTTCATTTTCTCTCCAAGGCCAAATTTGCCTGTTACTCCAGGTATTTCTTGACTTCCTACTTTTGCATTCCTGTCTCCTATAATGAAAAGGAAATCTTTTTTGGGTGTTAGCTCTAGAAGGTCTTGTAGGTCTTCATAGAACCGTTCAACTTCAACTTCTTCAGCATTACTGGTTGGGGAATAGACTTGGATTACTGTGATATTGAATGGTTTGCCTTGGAAATGAACATAGATCATTCTGGCGTTTGAAACTGCATCCAAGTACTCCATTTTGGACTGCATTTTGTTGACCATGATGGCTACTCTATTTCTTCTAAGGGATTCCTGCCCACAGTACTAGATATAATGGTCATCTGAGTTAAATTCACTCATTCCAGTCCTTTTTAGTTTGCTGAAAACATTTTAGTTCGCTGATTCCTAAAATGTCGATGTTCACTCTTGCCATCTCCTGTTTGACCACTTCCAGTTTGCCTTGATTCATGGACCTAACATTCCAAGTCTGGAGATTCAACCCAATCAGTTTATCCTAAAGGAAATCAGTCATGAATATTCATTGGAAGGACTGTGCTGAAGCTGAAACTCCAGTACTTTGGCCACCTGATGCGAAGAGCAGACTCATTTGAAAAGACCTTGATGCTGGGAAAGATTGATGGCAGGAGGAGAAGGGGACGACAGAGGATGAGATGGTTGGATGGCATCACTGACTCAATGGATATAGGTCTGGATGAACTCCAGGAACTGGTGATGGACAGGGAACCCTGGCCTGCTGTGATTCATGGGGTCGCAAAGAGTCGGACACGACTGAACGACTGAACTGAACTGATGCAATATTGCTTTTTACAACATCGCACTTTACTTCTATCACCAGTCACATCCACAACTGGGTGTTGTTTTTTCTTTGGCTCCATCTCTTCATTCTTTCTGGAGTTATTTCTCCATTGATCTCCAGTAGCATATTGGGCACCTACCGACCTGGGGAGTTCATCTTTCAGTGTGCTATACTTTTGCCTTTTCATACTGTTCAGGGGGTTCTCAAGGCAAGAATATTGAGGTGGGTTGCCATTCTCCAGTGGACCACATTTTGTCAGAACTCTCCCCCATGACCTGTCCGTTTTGGGTGGCCCTACATGGCATGGGTCATAGTTTCACTGAGTTAGACAAGGCTGTGGTCCATGTGATCAGTTTGGTTAGTTTTCTGTGATTGTGGTTTTCATTTTGTCTTCCCTCTGATGGGGAGGATAAGAGGCTTATGGAAGCTGCCTGAGGGGAGAGACTGACAGAGAGGGAAACTGGGTCTTGTTCTGATGGGTGAGGCCATGCTCAGTAAGCCTAGACAGCATACCAAAAAGCAGAGACATTACTTTGCCAACAAAGGTCCATCTAGTCAAAGCTTTGGTTTTTCCAGTAGTCATGTATGGGTGTGACAGCTGGACTATAAAGAAAGCTGAGTGCCAAAAAATTGATGCTTTTGAACTATGGTATTGAAGACTCTTGAGAGTCCCTTGGACAGCAAGAAGATCCAACCAGTCCATCCTAAAGAATACTAGTTCTGAATATTCATTGGAAGGTCTGTTTCTGAAGCCGAAACTCCAATACTTTGGCCACCTGATGCAAAGAACTGACTCAATGGAAAAGACCCTGATGCTGGGAAAGATTGAAGGTGGGAGAAGGGGATGACGGAGGATGAGATGGTTGGATGGCATCACCAACTCAATGGACATGAGTTTGAGTAAGCTCCGGGAGTTGATGATGGACAGGGAAGCCTGGCTTGCTGCAGTCCATGGGGTCGCAAAGACTCAGACACAACTGAGCAAGTGAACTGAAATGAACTGTGTCAGGCTCTTCAGTTCTTGCTACTGTGTCATTGGCATAATGCATTAAAAGATCATATTTAACATCGTTTAGGTATTTTTAGGTGTCTCCTCTCTTAGAAAGACTTAGAAAGGGGCACCCTAATGGAGCCCCACCTACCTATGTATAACACACTCCTGCCTTAACTTCATGGCTGTTCAAGTCAGTCCCAAGCAGGGAGTTAGGCTAATCATTTCTGGTGACTCAGACAATAAAGAATCTGCTTGCAATGCAGGAGCTGCTGCTAAGTCACTTCAGTCATGTNAAGACTTAGAAAGGGGCACCCTAATGGAGCCCCACCTACCTATGTATAACACACTCCTGCCTTAACTTCATGGCTGTTCAAGTCAGTCCCAAGCAGGGAGTTAGGCTAATCATTTCTGGTGACTCAGACAATAAAGAATCTGCTTGCAATGCAGGAGCTGCTGCTAAGTCACTTCAGTCATGTCCGACTCTGTGAGACCCCATAGACAGCAGCCCACCAGGCTCTGCCATCCCTGGGATTCTCCAGGCAAGAACAATGGAGTGGGTAGCCATTCCTTTCTCCAGGTAATCTTCCTGACCCAGGGATTGAACCCAATGCAGGAGACCTAGGTTCAATCCCTGGGTCAGGAAGATTACCTGGAGAAAAGAATGGCTACCCACTCCATTGTTCTTCCCTAGAGAATTCCATGGGTAGAGGCGCCTGGTGGGCTACAGTACATGGAGTTGCAGAGAGTTGGATATGAGTGAGAGACTAACACTTTCAATTTCATTTTCTTGCACACAGCTCAGCACTGATTCCAGGGACTTTGTGACTGGACCCTGTGGTCTGGCCACTGGCTCACCTCTGGGGAAACTTGGGTTTCTCTTCTGGGTAACTTGGAGTATCTCCTCCTGGTCTTGAACCTATATTTCCTGGTCTTGGGCATTTTCCAGACCAATGTGAGAGCCAAAGAAAGAAAACCAAAAGCAAACCAGTCCCCGGTTGTCCTCAGAGACTCTTTAAAGGGTCTCCCTCTTACAGGCTGGAGGTGAAATCCCAGCTCCATTACTTCCCCACTGTGTCACTTATCATCTCCAAACCCTAGTTTCTTTATTTGCTAGATGGGGTTCATGGCGTGGTATTGAAGAATAAATAGGAGTGCTGGGTATGGTTCTTTCCTGCTCTTAATGTTTGTTTAGAAGCCTGTTCAGACTTCACTTGGTAAAGAAGTTCAACACAGATCTAGAGGTTTTCAAATGCGTTGAATTTTTCTTTTTCTTTTTTGGCAAATGGTCACTCTCTTGCCCAACAAATAAGCCGTCACTTTGACATCTATGGTGTTTCCTTCTCATTGAGAAGGTGGCAGGAGAGGTGTCCATTTATATGCTCTGTGGGGCTTCTGAAGGGGCTGAGCTCTGAGGATTTCCTGGTTCCAAGGGTCATGAAGCCCCTTCACGGTACAATCCTTAACTCACTTCCACCTCATGGATGGGGTGCTCAGGAGCATAATTAGTCCACTGAAAATGATGTGAAATCAAAAAACATAATACATTTTTAGTATGAGGTATCGACAACGGGCTCTTCTATATTCAGTTCAGGATAGCACTTACAGCTGGACATCTAGTGATCTCACCTGCACAGACCCAATCCCTGAGGATCATTTCCACTTAGATGAGTTACGCCTGCATTCTCTGGTGGATCAAGTGATATGTTTAGGCATTGTTCTTGTCAAAGTCAAAACTGCACCAGACAAAGCAATGAAGAGTTTATTCAAGACTATGGCAAAAGAGGAGATAGAATGAATTCAACCCCACTGAAACAAAGGGCTGAAGATTTTTTTTTTCTCCAACTGAAGTCTAATTGACTTAGAATATTATATTAATTAATATACTCCATACATGGTTATTATAAAATACTATTTCTTACACTCTACATTACAGCCTTGTCATGTATTTATTTATATCTAATAGTCTGTACCTCTTAATCTCTTCCCTTATCTTGCTCCTCCCCTATACCTCTCCCTCTGCTGCTGCTAAGTCACTTCAATCATGTCCAACTCTGTGTGACCTCATAGATGGCAACCTACCATTCTCCTCTGTTCTGGGGATTCTCCAGGCAAGAACACTGAAGTGGGTTGCCATTTCCTTCTCCAATGCAGGAAAGTGAAAAGTGAAAGTGAAGTCGCTTAGTCTTGTCTGACTCTTCGCGACCCCATGGACTGCAGCCTACCAGGCTCCTCCGCCCATGGGGTTTTCCACGCAAGAGTACCTCTCCCTCTGGAAACCACTAATTTGTTCTCTGTAACTGTGAGTCTGTTTCTGTTTTGTTGTATTTGTTCATTTGTTTCATTTTTCAGATTCCACATTTAGTGAAATTATCCAATACTTGTCTTTCTCTGCCTGACTTATTTTAATAAGCATAATATCCTCCAGGTCTGCCCACATCATTACAAATGACAAAGTTTCATTCTTTTTATGGCTAAGTAACATTCCATTCTGTATGCATGCCACCTCTTGTTCACCCATTCGTCTGTTGATGGGCACTTATGCTGTGTCCATATCGTGGCTATTATAAATTATGCTTCCATATATATATGTCTACATATATACATGTCGCCTTCTCCATATATATATATGCCTACATATATATATATATATACACACACACATATATGTAGACATATATATGTATATGTGTATATATATATATATATATATATATATATATAAGTGACAATGTCGGGTGGTAAGTTTCAAATTTTCAGTGATACCAAAGAGAGTGTTGCAGGAATTTAGGAGGAAGTTGCGTGGATATGCACTGCTGTGGTTGGGAGAGAAGGACAGCAGCTCTGGGAGGGGCTGGGACATGGCCTGGGCCCTGACTCATGGGAAGTGAACAGGGTATTTGAGATGAATGAACAGAATTCGCTTCCTATGACAGTTGTTTGGCAAGGACGTTATGAACATCCATAAATCTACACTAAAGATAGAGCGGCAAAACATAGCCAGAGATTAAAAGAAAAATCTTGCTAACTACCTTCAGAGAAGCTATAATGGATGAGAAGCCAGAAGTTCCTGATTCAGCAACATCATCTCAGTGCTTTTTCAGTGTTCTGGTGCCAACAGTACCATTTTTTTAAAAAAGTTTAATAAGTTGATAAATGATAGGAAAGCTTGACGTGACATTTATTATATATATATAATATATATATAGCATATTGTATATATATCCTGCTTGACGCTTTAAAAAGTTAAAATTATGATCATAAGATACATGAAGGGTGTAGACAATTAGCATCTTAAGACCAGTATCAGAACTATTTGAAACCAAAGGAGTTAGATTCGTCTAATTAAAAGTTACTTCTTTAATAAAGAGAGCTGTATTCCTCAAGACTTATGCTTAGACATTATTTTTAGCTATATTTTGCCTATCTCATTACATGAAAGAAATTTTAATCTAGTTACTTTGTTTTCTTTACCCAGCTCTTCTTCCCCAGCCCTCTTTCAAAGCATTAAAAACAAAATATTTAAGCTGATTTTATCCAGGAATTTTCACCGTGCATGTAGAGTATCCTGCTCGTGGCCTCCCTGTGTGTTGTTTATTCCCTGGTACTTTACTGGCAGGTTTCTCTGAACCTTAACTTCTAGAACCCATGACCTGAAGTGCTGAGAGATCTCTGCCTTCAGTTCAGTTGCTCAGCTGTGTCCAGCTGTTTGCTACACCATGGATTACACCACGCCAGGCCTCCCTGTTCATCACCAACTCCTGGAGTTTACTTAAACTCATGTCCATTGAGTCGGTGATGCCATCCAAGCCACCTCATCCTCTGTCGTCCCCTTTTCCTCCTGCCTTCAATCTTTCCCAGCATCAGGGTCTTTTCCAATGAGTCTCTTCTTCACATCAGGTGGCCAAATTATTGGGAGTTTCAGCTTCACTATCAGTCCTTCCAATGAATATTCAGGACTGATTTCCTTTAGGACAGACTGGTTGGATCTCCTTAAAGTCCAAGGGACTCTCAAGAGTCTTCTCCAACAACACAGGTCAAANAACTCATGTCCATTGAGTCGGTGATGCCATCCAAGCCACCTCATCCTCTGTCGTCCCCTTTTCCTCCTGCCTTCAATCTTTCCCAGCATCAGGGTCTTTTCCAATGAGTCTCTTCTTCACATCAGGTGGCCAAATTATTGGGAGTTTCAGCTTCACTATCAGTCCTTCCAATGAATATTCAGGACTGATTTCCTTTAGGACAGACTGGTTGGATCTCCTTAAAGTCCAAGGGACTCTCAAGAGTCTTCTCCAACAACACAGGTCAAAAGCGTCAATTCTTTGGCGCTCAGCTTTCTTTATAGTCCAACTCTCACATCCATACATGACTACTGGAAATACCATAGCTTTGACTAGACAGACCTTTGTTGGTAAAGTAATGTCTCTGCTTTTTAATAGGCTCTCTAGGTTGGTCATAACTTTTCTTCCAAGGAGCAAGTATCTTTTGATTTCATGGCTGCAGTCACCATCTGCAATGATTATGGAGCCCCCCAAAATAAGGTCAGCCACTGTTTCCACTGTCTCCCCATCTGTTTGCCATGAAGTGATGGGACCAGATGCCATGATCTTAGTTTTCTGAATGTTGAATTTTAAGCCAACTTTTTCACCTTCCTCTTTTCAGTTTCCTCAAGAAGCTCTTTAGTTCTTCTTTGCTTTCTGCCATAGGGTGGTATCATCTGCATAAATGAGGTTATTGATATTTCTCCCAGCAATCTTGATTCCCACTTGTGCTTCATCCAACCCAGCATTTCTCATCATGTACTCTTCATATAAGTTAAATAATCAGAGTGACAATATACAGCCTTGGCGTACTACTTTCCCTGCAGGCGAAACATTTGATTTCTGCTCCCCTTGTCTTCCCTTAAAAGGGAGTTTCGGAGGATAATTTCCCAGGAAATTTCCAGTGGTTTTAAGAACAAAGACTGGTTTGGATGCCTTATCTCATTCCTTCCAGCTGTTTTGCGTTCTGTTCTCGGTTAGCAGAGGCTTAGAAAATGCATTGGTTATTTTGCAGCTTCATAGGCGAGAGTAGAGGCTTCCCAAGGGCCAGTCCAGTTCCACTGAGGCTGGACCAGTCATCCCTGTGGTTGGCCTCTGGTTCTCATCGGCTGTCTTGTTCTGTGTAGTGAAGACTGTGTGCAGAGGGAAGGTACAGGCAGAACCCACTTTACGGCTCCTGTGTTCCAAGAACAGAGATGCTCCACCAGCTCACTCTTCAACCTTGTTTCCCAGCAGGGANGAAATTTCCAGTGGTTTTAAGAACAAAGACTGGTTTGGATGCCTTATCTCATTCCTTCCAGCTGTTTTGCATTCTGTTCTCGGTTAGCAGAGGCTTAAAAAATCCATTGGTTATTTTGCAGCTTCATAGGCGAGAGCAGAGGCTTCCCAAGGGCCAGTCCAGTTCCACTGAGGCTGGACCAGTCATCCCTGTGGTTAGCCTCTGGTTCTCATCGGCTGTCTTGTTCTTTGTAGTGAAGACTGTGTGCAGAGGGAAGGTACAGGCAGAACCCACTTTACGGCTCCTGTGTTCCAAGAACAGAGATGCTCCACCAGCTCACTCTTCAACCTTGTTTCCCAGCAGGGACGATGGATTTGTTTGAGTTCTGAGTTGCTGTCAGAGTGGAGAGTCTGACTGGATCTCCATGCTAACCAAAATGTTCATCACTGGTGTATTGCATATGGACTGATTTCTANTCCTGTGTTCCAAGAACAGAGATGCTCCACCAGCTCACTCTTCAACCTTGTTTCCCAGCAGGGACGATGGATTTGTTTGAGTTCTGAGTTGCTGTCAGAGTGGAGAGTCTGACTGGATCTCCATGCTAACCAAAATGTTCATCACTGGTGTATTGCATATGGACTGATTTCTAACTTGAAGTCCTGGTGTCTTCCTGGAGGAAAGGATAGCAGGGACTTGTCCTTGTGTATTGTCAATGGCGGTGTCTTAGATCAAATGCATGTGAAGTTCCGAAATGCGACCCAAGTCAGGTGGCCCAGCCCCCTTTCCCATGTAGTGAACAGCTCAGGGACGTCTCTCCCCAGCAGTGGTACTTGATCTGTGTATTCTCATCTTCATCACGATAATGTAGTAACTCTTTGTGCTTGGCAATGAAAAGATGGACAGTTCAAACCAGATGATTGTAATCCACGTGGCTCTGGATGTAATAAAGACAGTCATATGATGAGGCACAGTCTATTTCTTACACACACATTCCACTCATATATGTTTGATTTTAATTGTACTCTGCATCTAATTATAGTCCTTTCTTGACTAGGCCCACATCGTCATGGACCACGGGGCCCAGAAAGACAGCTAGGCAGGCACCAAACAGCCTCCACTGGTGGGTATCTGAGAGCTGATCATAGGGCTTCAAGTTCATGGCTGCAGTGGGTGCAGCCCCTACATCAGTAGCACAGAAACCTTCCTGTAGTACCAGAACGTCCATCTAAAAACAGGTAACATCAGCAGGAAAGCTGAGGCAGAGGGTAACACTGCCCTAGCAGGTTAACAGCCCTTGAAAACCAACCAATCTCAGGTCCCCTGGAAACTAGAGAGGCCTGTAGCTGTCACAAACAGGTCAGACCACATAGATCTCATAGGAGACTCAGTCTGGCGCTCTGGGGATCAGAGCAGATGATTTAAAGTCTCTTTCTATATAACTGTGTGTTCTTTGGGAGAAATGATTGGAGTGGGGAGCAAACGGGTTTCAAAAATTCTATGCTAAGGAAAGTTAAACAGCTTTCTTTAGCCTTCAATATTCTGGTTTGATTGCGAATCTCTAAGAGGTGGAAATAAAAGGGAGATTTTCCCAAATGTTTTTCAACTGGGATTCCATCTTCACTGGGAATCACTCACATTTCAACGTGCACAAATGCCTCCCCACCCCTGCCCCGACCCAGTTAGGAGAATGCCACCTGGAGAGGTCAGGGAATCTCCCGCTTTCCAGGGTTGCCAGTTCTGCTGAGACTCAGCTCCCAGGTCAGTGGTTTGGCAATCCAAAGGGGTAGCCTTCACAATTGGACCCCCACATGCTTGGTGGTATGTGAATGCTTGCTAAAGTTACATCAGTACATGGATTAAAAAAATATGGAAGATCCACAGCCTGCCTGTGCACCCTTTCCAAAGGTTGCTCTGCCGAGAGCTGAGTGGCAATGAGTGGTCCCAGGTGGGCAGAGGGTCTTGCTTTCTACAAAGACCTCTCCATAAAGGTGAGACCTGCCTCTCCACCTCTGTTTACTAGGATGAGTTTCTCCAGGGCCCACAAATCCCTCGGGTGCCAGATAAAATGGTTTTGTTTTTTAGAAAGTGAAAGTCTGTTCATTTAGTATTAAATATTTTTCCAACTCAGATGATTCCTAATACTTTGCTTTCATGAAATTTAAGGGAAGACCGAGTTGAGCTCTGTCAAAAGTTAGATCACTAAAAATCATTTTGATGATAGATCACCCTATCAGAGGGAGCTTGGTAATGGACAGTGCTATGATAAAGTTACTTTCATTTTCATGAAAAATGTTTCATAGTGTGTACAACAACTGTAACAACAGTAATTGTAAAATGAGATTAATGTTGGTGAGGATTGCCATCTCTTTTATGAAATAGATGCATCTTAATTTAGCAAATCTGTTGAAAACTGGTTTATCCAATAACATTGTATTTTTTATATGTAATAATTATTTATGAAATCCTGTTGTGATAAATCACATATTAATAGTACCTATAATGATAGTTCAGTCTAGAATTATTTCCTTAATATCTAGCGCTACTTGGCTACAGGATTTAAACATTACCTTCAAATTAAAATGTACAAAATTAAATTCAAGTTATATACATACTTTTGCTGCAGATAAATATGAGTGATCAGTGAAAGGATTTTAGGCATAAAATGTATCACATTAACATAAAATTATGTGAAAAAAGTAGAGTGGAAATACAACTTTAAGGAATAAATGAAATAACTTTTGCCTACTAAAGATGAGCTTGTAGGCATATATTAAAACGAATTAAGGTGGACCTCAAATTGCTGTGGNAGTGAAAGGATTTTAGGCATAAAATGTATCACATTAACATAAAATTATGTGAAAAAAGTAGAGTGGAAATACAACTTTAAGGAATAAATGAAATAACTTTTGCCTACTAAAGATGAGCTTGTAGGCATATATTAAAACGAATTAAGGTGGACCTCAAATTGCTGTGGCATTAGATTGTCCTGGAAACAGTGAAGAAGTCAGATTAGGATTTTACTTTAAAATGTTTCCTACTTCTGTTTCACCGGAGATTATATCCTTTGCAACTANTGCTGGTTATTTCTCTGCCTTTTCATCTTGTTTATATTGCTGTGTTTTGGGTGGCCTTTCTATATTCTGGCAGTTTGTGGAGTTCTCTTTATTGTGGAGTTTCCTCACTGTGGGTGGGGTTGGATGGGTGGCTTGTCAAGGTTTCCTGGTTAGGGAAGCTTGTGTCGGTATTCTGATGAGTGGAGCTGGATTTCTCTCTGGAGTGCAATGCAGTGTCCAGTAATGAGTTATGTCAGTGGGTTTGGTGTGACTTTGGGCAGCCTGTATTTTGAAGCTCAGGGCTATGTTCTTGTGTTGCTGCAGAATTTGTGTGGGATGTCTTGCTCTGGAACTTGTTGGTCCTTGGGTGGTGCTTGGTTTCAGTGTAGGTATGGAGGCATTTGATGAGCTCCTATCAGTTAATGTTCCCTGGAGTTAGGAGTTCTCTGGTGTTCTCAGATTTGACTTAAGCCACCTGCCTCTGGTTTTCAGTCTTATTCTTACAGTAGCCTCAAGACTTCTCCATCTATACAGCACTGATGATAAAACATCTAGGTTAATGATGAAAAGTTTCTCCACAGTGAGGGACACCCAGGGAGGTACACAGAGTTACATGGGGAAGAGATGAGGGAGGAGGGAGATAGAGGTGATCAGGAGGAGAAGAGGGGAATCAAAAGGGGAGAGAGCAAGCTAGCCAATAATCACTTCCTTATGTGCACTCCACAGTCTGGACTGCTCAGAGATGTTCATGGAGTTATACAGAGAAGAGAAGAGGGAGGAAGGAGACAGAGGTGGCCAGGAGGATAAAGGAGGGAATAAAAAGGAGTCAGATCCAGCTAGTAATCAGTTCCCTAAGTGTTCTCCACAGTCCGGAACACCCAAAGAGATTCACAGAGTTGGGTAGAGAAGGGTGAGGGAGGAGATAGAGGTGACCTGGTGGAGAAAAATGAGAGTCCAAAAGGGGAGAGAGCAGTCAAGCCAGTAATCTCACTCTCAAGTAAAAATAGGTACTGAATATTGGGTTCTTAAAGGTACAAAATTTATAACAAATACCAAAAAGCAAAGATCAAAAATCTAGAGTAGAGGTTGGATTCTCAAAAATACAATATTAAAGAAAAAAACAAAGTCACAAAAATTATATTAAAAAATATATATAAAGTTTGCTTTAAAAAAATAGGGTCTTTTTTTTGCAAAGTAATAGTAGGTTATAAAAATGAAAATTAAAGGAGCAGTAGAGGACTTAAAAAGATAAAATTTTTTTTTAATTTAAAAAATGATAAAAGTAAAAATATGTCTAGGACTTTCTCTGGTGTTGGTGTGGACAGTGTGGGGTCAGTTCATTTTCAGATAGTTCCCTGGGTTTTAATCTATTGCACCTGTCACTTCCAAGGCCATTCCCTCTGTTTGTTTTAGCTTCTTCTGTTTGCTGGTCTCTTCAGTGTCTAATTTCCACCCTGATACAACTGGGCGGTGGTGGACACTTTTTAAGACTCACTTGTTCAGTCGTGCTGTGGGGAGGGAGGAACACTGCAAACGAATAACACTGGCATGTGCTCATAATGTCTGGCCACACTGGGTTTGCCCCTGATCACGGCATATGTGCTTTCCCTGTCTACACTGCTTAAGCTCTAGGTTGCTATGCCGGGAACTATCTGAGGCTGGCCCTGGGTTGTATGCACTTCCCAGGTCTAAGCCACTCAGGTTCAGGTACTCGGGTACTTCACATAGGTGCAGAATCTGTTGGGCCTGCGTTTTGTGCCCTTCCTAGGTCTGAGCAGCTCAGGAGACCAGGTGCTTGGCAAATGCGGCCACTGTGACTTATCACCTCCCCTGTCCCTGCCACTCTGTTTTCTGGGTGTACAACTGGTGAACCTTCTCAGGTGTGCGGTGTGTCTCTTCTGGGAAGCTGATCTCTAGCTGCGACCCTCCTGGCGGATGTCAACCATCCAGAATTCCAAGATGCTGGGGTCCAGCCCCGGTGGATCCAGGGAATTCGAATTGAGGATGGAGTCGGCAGGGAAAAACTCATTTATTCAGAAATATAAGATTAGATTAGGAAATAACAGTATAGTAGGAAAATTAAGTGGAGAAAAGAGGCTGAATAAATTGGTTTACGTAGAAAGCCAACAAAACCTCGAGACAAGAGGTCTGCACCATCTACATTGGGCCACCGGCGTCCTCTTGAATATCGGGGGGTGCCCCACCTTGGGCACCTCCTTGCGTGGATCTTAGAAGCTGGGACAAGTAAGTAGACATGGCGAGCCTCCACGCCCCAGATGGGAATTCAGCTGGAAAAGGAGAGAGAAAGAGACGCGGGGGAAACCAGTCCAGCAACTGGCCCTGGGGCCCTATTCTCTTTCAAGGCCTTTTACACCCTTTTTGATTGTATATAGAGATCAAGGGGTAATACAAATTTATGCAGTGTTAGCAGCCTAGACTCTTATCAAAACCGGGCTTTTCTCTCTGCATACCTAGTTGTATATACAAGCCTTAGGTGACTTACATCATCTTTTGGCCAAAGGGCCAATTAACATTTTATGGCTCTTTTCTGATAAAGGTTTGTTAACCAGAAGACTTATTTGTGTTGTTAACATCAAAACTACTACATATCTTTTTCCATATCCCATTTACATTGATTAACATCTTCCCAGGTGCCCAAAAGAAGAAGAATAAGGAGATCTGGCAGCAATCATTGAATCAACAGTGAAATCCTGTCACCAATATGTTTTTTAGCTCTTAAAAAGTAGCTTTAAGATACTTCAAGCTTTGGGCCCCTCACAGTTGGGGGCTGTAAGCAATTCACAAGCTGTAAAAGGTCCGGGGAACCTGTTAGGCAAATGAGAGCATGTAAGTTAAGAGAGTTATCAGAGGGGGTTGAGCTGAAACACTCCTTTCAAACGCAGAAGACTAAAGCCCTGAATTAATTTTTTCCAGAGAATGTCAGAAGAATTAGAAAAAAGTACAATGTCAGGCAGATTCTTATTTTTTCAGGTTCATGCTCACGAAATACCAGGGGGAATCTCTGAAATCCAAATCGCCTTGCCCATCAGATTTCTGCCACATGACCGTGTCATGGGTGGGATTCCTCACACTGGCTCCCGACACCAAGACGTCTTGGTTAGCAACGAAGCTTGCTTGCAGTTTGGTAGATAATGCCTCTCTGGGGCCGCCATTTCCCCCTTCCAGCTCTGGCTGCCCTTGCCTGCCTATCTCTGGTGGGGGATGGGCCAGCCCACAGCTGGCTAGCTCTGTTCAGTCCTTTGTTCTGTGAGTGGCCCTGGCGGTGTCTTAGGTTAGGGATTTTCATGGGATAGCTATCCCACAGTCTGGTTTGCTATCTCAAGTTAGTTTCCTCAGATTGCCCTTGGGGCACTCAGGCCTGGTCTTTACTCTAAGCAATGCAGCTGGCGCCTCCCTGCCCAACCCATGCTTACTAGTGGCAGATGCGGGCATCTGTGCTGCTTCTCTGCTGGGAGTTACCTTTGGGCATGTAATCTGTGGGGGTTTAATTATTTATTTATTTTTCCTCCCAGTTATGTTGTTCTATGAGGTTCCAAGGCTTGCCACAGACTCAGCAGTGAGAGTGTTTCCCGGTGTTTGGAAACTTCTTTTTTAAGACTCCTTTCCCAGGATGGATCTCTGTCCCTACATCTTTTGTCTCTCTTTTTATCTTTTATATTTTTTCCTACCTCCTTTCGAAGACAATGGGCTGCTTTTCTGGCTGCCTGATGTCCTCTGCCAGCATTCAGAAGTTGTTCTGTGAAATTTACTCAGCGTTCAAATGTTCTTTTGATGAATTTGTGGGGGAGAAAGTGGTATCCCTGTCCTATTCTTCCACCATCTTAGGACTGGCCCCTGTTTTAAATTTTAAACTTAAAAAATTTCAGATTATTTCCTTCAGTTCAGTTCAGTCACTCAGTCGTGTCCAACTCTTTGTGACCCCATGAATCGCAGAGCACCAGGCCTCCCTGTCCATCACCATCTCCTGGAGTTCACTCAGACTCATGTTCATCGAGTCCATGATGCTATCCAGCCATCTCATCCTCTGTAGTCCCCTTCTCCTCCTGCCCCCAATCCTTCCCAGCATCAGAGTTTTTCCAATGAGTCAACTCTTTGCATGATGGGGCCAAAGTACTGGAGCCATAAGGGTAGTGTCATCTTCATATCTGAGGTTATCGATATTTCTCCTGGCAATCTTGATTCCAGCTTGTGCTTCTTCCAGCCCAGCGTGTCTCATGATGTACTCTGCATATAAGTTAAATAACCAGGGTGACAATATACAACCTTGACGTACCCCTTTTTCTGTTTGGAACCAGTCTGTTGTTCCATGTCCAGTTCTTTTTTTTTTTTTTTTTCCCATGTCCAGTTCTAACTGTTGCTTCCTGACCTGTATATAGGTTTCTCAAGAGGCAGGTCAGGTGGTCTGGTATTCCCATCTCTTTCAGAATTTTCCACATAATCATAATGCATCATCTATTTTAGGGTGACATGACCCCCAAGTAGACTGTGTGTAATAACAACTCAGGGCCTCTCAGTACTTTGAAGAGCCTTGCACACCAGTGGCAAGGTGTTATCTTCTGAAACAACTTTCCAGCTCAAGAGTCTCCATCTTAACCCCTTTACTTTCTAGAATCTCTGAATGTATCCCTGTATATGAAGATGCTCTGGCCTGACATTTGCACCTTCTGGAAGGTCTTGCCTTCTTCCATTGTCCAGCACTTAAATGTTCTACAAAGGCAATGTATTTTGCCAGCTGGGGCTTTCATCCAGCATACAGAATTTTAAGGCAGGAAAAAAAAATGTGTATATTCTGTTTGAGGTCTGTCAGAGTTGTACTAAATTAGTAAGTTCCCGTATTTCTTTTCATGACTCTCTCAGCTATAGTTTATCGACTTTACTTAGAAGAACAATACTACCTTCTGCTATAGAGTTCTTTGCAGGCACAAAACATATTCCTATCCCTTTTCTTCACCAAAACTCAATGGAGCAGTCAAGACAGTTCCATGCTCTTAATAAGAAAAGGGAAAGTTCAAGAGATAGGCTTCAGTTATGTATGTGACAGGGATTTCAGAGGTCCAGTTCTAAAATCGTTCTTCCCATCATACCAAGCTGTTTGCTAAAAAATAAGCAAAAAATTCTCAATTGTCTTATTAGGAACACAGAAGAAAAAACCAATCCAATAGCCTAGGACATCATATTCAGGAGCAGATCACCCAGAATGGGGCAGGCAAATATCACCAACAACAGCAGGAGCTTGGGTACTAAACTGTATTGTCACCAAACATAACAGCCATTTCCAACACCTGTAATCAACACAAGCACCAAGGAAAGAAAAACTGACAGAGTGGGCACTCATTGTCCCACTGTCCTAGCTTATGAAACACAATTTTAGTTGCTGGCAAGTAAATTAATTGGAGTATCAGAATGTGGTCTTTATTTACTAATTTATGACTACTGTGGAGGGCTGTTTTTTTCCCCCTACTTAACCATTTGTAGATGCCAGAAATCTTTGTCTTATGGTGAATAGGTAAATCCAAGTTCCCAGAAACTCATTGTGTTTGGTAATATTTGCAAGATGTTTGGACATTTTGAGGGCGCATTGTGAAAGGAAAAAGAATCAACCTTTGAAATAGCCCTTCGCTCAAACTCTTGTCAAGAAAACCAAGGTGGAACAAGATGTTAGAGGAAAATTTTTTCTCAGTGAGATGATCTAATCGTTTCTATCCATGTTAACAAAATCCAAGTGCACAGATGCAGTACTTAACTGCATATGGGTAATTCTGCAGTACGGTGGGATGCCTTCAATGGATATAAAGTAGAAGAAGTGAAATATTACTTTTTTAAGGAAAACTTGGGGTTGCAACTAATAAAGGTGATGCATAAAGAAGTAGGTTAGTTCCGTTTTTTTTCAATCAGTTAGCTTTTTACCCAAGCAGGGATTAATGCTCTCAAACACAGAACCCATCACCTCCCAATTTTGTGTTGTGTGAGATTTCTTTTCAAATCTGGAACAATGAATATTAGAGGTGCAGTTAGGGAAGGGCCTAAAAATGGCATTAGAGTGTGAAATAAGGGTGGAAACTCACATTCTGACACAGGATTCCTTCCATGGCCTCTCTAGGCCATGACCACCCTCCTTAAAAAAACAGACTGGATCTTTCCAAGTCTTTTTCTCTAAAGAAAGAAGACCAGGGTAACTTTCTCTGCCAATTCATATTTGGCACAGCAGCTGAAAACATTCAGCATTTATGAATGAAACCTAACCTCTTTCAAAGTCCAGGAAAATTTTTAGATAACTTTTGACTTGGGTTTCAAGTGGTGTAGACAGGAAATTTAATTAGGATTGTATTTCTCCACCAGCGGAGGGCAGCAAGGAGACATAGTCCTTATTTTTAAAAATTCTAGTTGAAGCTTTAATAAGAAAAAAAAATAGAAAAAAAGTGGAGTCTTTTTTTTTTTTTGGTTATTCTGCTAAGCATATGTTTATCTAAATCTAGTGACACCATTTTTGTCTGTTTCTCTTTGAGGACACCCAATTTAAGCTCAGGTCTACCTTGAAACTGGGGACTTCAACAAGAAAACCAGACAGAAGAATTTGTCATTTCTCTGGTGTATTTTTGAGTGTACTGCAATTAGTCAATCGGGAAACATTTCCCACCTTATCTCTGTTCCTTTTGTGTCCTAGTTCATCTAACAAATATCCATGCATCTGTTACTGATCCAGGTTCATTCCTGCACACAGCTCAGCACTGATTCCAGGGACTTTGTGACTGGGCCCTGTGGTCTGGCCACTGGCTCACCTCTGAGGAAACACAGCTTTCTCCTCCGGGTTCTTGGAACATCTCCTCCTGGTCTTAAACCTATATTTCCTGGTCTGTAGGCATTTCCCAGACTAATGTGAGAGCTGAAGAAACAAAACTAAAAGCAAAATGGTCCCCAGCTCTCCTCAGAGATTCCTTTTGTGGTCCTCCCTCTGACAGGCTGAAGGTGAAATCCCAGCTCTGTTATTCCCCACCGTGACAGTCACTTAACACCTTTAGACCCCAGTTTCTTTATTTGTAAGATGGGACTTCATGGGGTGGTCTTGAAGAATAAATAGGAGTGCTGGGTATGCTTCTTTTCTGTTCTTATTCAGACTGCATTTGGTAAAGAAGTTATGAAAAATGAGGTCCATGTTACCCATAAAAACAAAGAAAACTACCCCTTGATTAGAAGAGGGGTTCCCTAGACCAGCTTCAGTGAGGGTGATCCCTTGGGTCCCTAATCTGTGTTGGTCCCTAGTTGCTCTGATGGGACCAAGCATCTTCCTCCAAGACAAAACCAACAAAAGCAAAAGCACCCACAATCTTAAATCACCTGATCTTAAATCATCCAATGGTTGGAGGTCTTCAAGACGGGTCCTATTCACTCCTCATATCCTCATACATTTTTATAAGCACTGGGGTTATATCTATAATGAGTGATAATGTGCTTGCTATTAGAATATTCAGGTTCCTTGAAAGGGATGTGGAAAACTTGGTCAGGGTGAGTGGAAATGAAAAAATTAAAGGGTTGGAAACTTAACAGATGGCAAAGACAGCTGGAGGAAAAGATCTGAGTCTGACCAAAATTTTGAGTGATCTGGAAAATTTACATATGTTCCTTCCACACTTCTGACTCAACTCTCAGAATTTCACTCCAAAGAGTCTCACAGACCGCTCAGTCACACAAACTCCCTTTCATAGCCCCTTACACAGAAGACTTCATTCCCACAAGCCCACTTGTTAACACTTGCACTGTTCACACAGATACCTTTTCATGGGTCCCCTCAACAGAGAAATCCAGACAGCAGCCAGTATGTGTGCGTGCACACATATTCACACTGCACACCACCACTCCAGTCTCTCTTCTCTCAGATATGCCTGGACACCGTTCCTGCTTGTTTCAGCTTTCATCCAAGTTCCCTCACATAAATCACTTTCAGCAGGTATTTATTAAGTGACTATGATGTGCCAGGCACTGAATAAGACGTGATCTTTGCTCTCAAGGAGCTCAGAGCTAACTAGAGAAGGCGGCTGAGGAGGGAGGGAAACCATGTAAAAATCTAAATGCATGAGGTGAGACAGGTCCTGAAACTGGGGTGAGGCATAAGGAAAAGCAGGCAAAAGTGAGAGAAACAGAGGAGGGGACATGAGGAATAGAAGGTCTCTCCTACCTGGAAAGGGAGGCACTGAAATGAAGGAGAGCTTGAAAATTATCTTGAAGAATTAGAAAGTCTTTGCCAGGTGGACAAGGAGAAGCTTGTTCACCAGAGAGAGAATATGAAGAAATGGAGAATCTGCACAGCATGGCACAGGTGTGACACGCCAGACAAAGGGAGAAAGGGTTGGAGAGGTAAACAGGGACAGATAATGAAAATCCTCTTACATTATGCAAAGTAATTTGAAATTTATTCACTATTCAGTGTGAGTCACTCAAGATGCTTCTGGTGGCAAGTGACAGAAAAAGTCACCTCTGGAGGTTTAACCAATAAACAAAATGCATTAACTCACATAATTGGAAGCCCAGAGAAAGAGCATAATATAGTGTCAACAAAGGCTCAGTTATTTTCACCCGTTTCCTGTTCTATCCTCATCACGTTGCTCACTCTCCTCATGATTAAAACATGGCTGCAGTGGCCTTGGGCATCACATCCTCACTTGGCAACATCCAGAGGCAGAAAAGAACTGTATCTCTTTTATGTGTCTCCTTTTCAGGATCCCTTCTTTGTGTTTCTTTTTAAAAACTAAAGAATCCTTTCCTAAAATCTCCCCCATTCTAATAGGCTTGCTCTCATCCCTCAAGTTCTTATGCACTTTCATAAGTCAAGGATTAGCAAGATGATTACTTGATTGGCTTGACTGGAGCTGGACCTGGAGTCCAGGGATTCTGAGAAGCCAATGGCTGATGAAGAACTGGACAAAAATCTTGACTCTTGACAAAGAAGTGGGCGGCGGTCACCAACACAGTGTTGTGCATCCCTGGAGGGTTCTAGGTACTGGTACTCTATGATCAGATCTGCATTGTGAAAAGATGAATCTGACAACAGTTAGCAGGATAGGTAAGAGAGAGAAGAATGAGACGAGAGGCAGGAAAACCAGTGTCAGAGGGTTTGAAATGACAGCCTCTATCAGAGCATATTCATTCAGAGAAAAATGGACAAAAGGAGATGGTAAAAAAGCAGACATGGAAGTGATGGATGAGGAAGGAGGAGCCCAGGTGATCCCTGGTCCCTTAGGGAGACTCTCACTGCCCTCTGCCAAATTTTCCTGAGAGGTTTCAGCAAAGTACACCGGAACTCTCCAAAAGAAGGGCTTTCCAAACCTTTATAGATTCTGCTGAAAGCCAGATGTCCATGGTTCCTTCTGCCAGATGTGGTTGACCAAATGTATGTAGTTCCTTTTACCATCAATCCATCTTCCTCTTTCGAATCTTTTAACTGATCATTGACTCCTTACAAACCTCTTTTGCTGGTTTCTCTTTACATCACTGATTTCTATATCTGTGCCTGTCTCAGGTGTCTCAAACTCTCTTCTTTTCTCTCTCTCTCCTCATTCCTGAGCTAGGAGAACTTCAGATGGAGGCTCCTGAGGTCTTCCTAGGTGTATGGGCCACAGAGGGTTTTAAAGGATCAAGATCTAGCTCCTCTGTTTGCACCTGTCTTCTTTCCTAAAACTGCTTGGCCTAAGAACATTGCCAGATGGAGGTGTGGGTTCCCTTTTCTGATGCTCACTTTTTCACAAGAGATCAGCACCTGCTCCCACCACCTTTCTGAATCTTATTGAGGTTTATTGTTCTAGGGGGTAAAAAAAAATCCTGGGATATCTGCTCCTGAGTAAAGTCTGGTGAGAATAAAGCAAATAGACTGTCAGAGAGAAAAGGTAGAACAGGTATGATTTCCCTGCAGAGACAAACCCATGGCAAGTCTCTGTGTCTCACCTAGGAGCAGAACTCCCAAGTAAGATGTTTGTTCTAGAAAGGAAGTGTATTAGCAGATTTATTTATTTATTTTTTAAAATGTACAATTCAGTGGTTTTTAGTGTATTCACAGTTATGTAACCATCACAACAACCAATTTTAGAAAATTTTCATCACACCAAAACAAAACCTGTATCTATTAGCAGCCACTCCCCATTTCCTCCCAACCACTTCAGCAGTAGACAGCCTCTAATGTAATATCTGTCCTTAGAGCTTTGCCTATTTTAGGAATCATACAATATATGGTATCTTGTGACTGCTTTCATTTAACGTAATGTTTTCAAGGCTCATCATGTCCTAGCACATACAGCTATGTCACTCCTTTTTACTGGCATATATTCCATTGTCCATTCTTCAGTTAATGGACACGTGCGTTGTTTCTACCTTTCGGCTATTAAGAATAATGTTGCTGTGAACGTTCATGTACAAGTTTTTGTGTGTCCATGTATTTTTACTTCTCTTGGCTTCCTTGGAGTAGAATTTCTGCATCACGTGATAACTCCATGTTTAACTTTTTGAGGAAGTGCCACATATTTTCCATGGTGGTTGTATTATTTTATATTCACACCAGAAATGTCTTGAGGGTTCCAACATTATCTTTCTTCTGTCTTTTGGTTATAGCCATTCTAGTGGGTATGAAATGGTATCTCATTGTGGCTTTGATTTGTATTTCCCTAATGAATAATGATATTGGGCATTTTTCCAAATGCTTACTGGCCATTTGTATACTTTCTTGGGAGAAATGTCTCTTCAAAATCTTTGCCCATTTCTTTTTATTTATTTATTTATTTTTATTTTTTAGTTTGTTTTGCTTTACAATACTGTACTCATTTTGCCATACATTGACATAAATCAGCCATAAGTGTACCTGAGTTCCTAATCCAGACCCCCCCTCCCCCTCCCTCCCCACACCATCCCTCCAGATCATACCCGCCCATCAATCCCAAGCCTTCTAGCAGATTTATTTAATCTGGAAAATAAAGTCACACTTTTGATGTTAGAAAGTCTGTGTGGGCTGGGCTGACTTTGTGATGAGGGGATACAATGCATTTTGCAATTTAGTGAAGTGTCAGGCTTTTCCCTAAAGTAATGAGCAGAATATGCAGCTCCAGTATTTGATAAAAACACATACGTAAGGCAAAAATTATTATACGTGATATACATATGTAGGAGGAGAAGGGGACACCAGAGGATGAGATGGCTGGCTGGCATCACTGATTCGATGGACGTGAGTTTGAGCAGGCTCTGGGAGTTGGTGATGGACAGGGAAGCCTGGAGTGCTGCAGTCCAGGGGCGTTGTCAAGAGTCAGACACATCTGAGCAACTGAACTGAACTGAACATATGCACATTTACATATGTACACACATATACATGTAAAGCATGCTTGTGATGAAATTTTTGTTAAAATATTTTACCAGCAAATGCTTAGTAATAAATAATTTTAGAAGTTTTGATAAAAATCCTTCTTATTCTGTTTTCCAGAAGCTGGGGAAGCAAATGACTTTAATGATATAACAAATCCTTTTCTGTTTCTGGTGGTTTCCAACTCTTTGGTTTCATGAAAATTGAAAAAAGATGTAATAGATTTGTCACCTGATAGGTCCTTACCAACAATATTCAGTGATAAATCACCTAAGTGATCTTTGGCATATAACTCAGAAAACATTCAAAGAATTCAAAGAGAGACATTATTAAAAAGAAAACACAAAACCCTTTGCCTCATCTATTTACTAATGGGGAAAAGCTTCATCGGCTTTTCTGTCCATAAAAATGAAAAAGTAAGAAGAATATTGCTGAATCCTGTCTCAATCTAGCAAAAAGAATCACACACACACACACACACACACACACACACACACACGCAGATTATATATATATATATATAATCTGCAAAGAACTATGCTGAATTCATCAGGAAATATTTAATGATTAACATCAATAGATGACCACGTGAGATTTGTTTACCATGTGAGAGATAACAATTATGTTATTTGATCAGTTAAGCACTAATATTAACTGTAATAACTCAATTCAGAAAAAGAAGTTAACACTATGGACTATGGTTTCAGAAAAAAATATACCAGCAGAAAGGTATGCGAGAGTGATAAATGAAAGACTTACAAGCTTAAAGATATACTTACCGCATTAGGAAAATGTTTTGCGAGGAAGCAAATGAAAAGGCCCCCAGGGCCTTAGCACATGCTATTTCATCTCAGTGGACTGGAAATAAGAATTCAAAAGGCAAAAGGAAACTGTCAAATTTCTAGTTGTTACAGAAGAATATACAACCCTGAATATTCATTGGAAATAAATCCTGAATATTCATTGGAAGGACTGATGGATGCTAAAGCTGAAGCTCCAATATTTTGGCCACCTGATGCGAAGAACTGACTCATTGGAAAAGACCCTGATGCTAGGAAAGACTGAAGGCAGGAGAAGGGAAAGACAGAGGATAGGATGGCTGGATGGCATCATCAACTCAATGGATATGAGTTTGAGCAAACTCCAGGAGATGGTGAAGGACAGAGAAGCTTGGTGTGCTGAAGTCCATGGGGTTGCAAAGAGTTGGACACAACTGAGTGACTGAACAAGAAGATAAGAGTATTCATGTATTTTTTTAAATGAATAACAGTGGCTATAAAATCACTATTGTATTTAGAGTCTCTTGAATATGTTTAAAAGAGAGCAATGAAGCAACTTTACTTAAAAATATTAATGATTAAAAAACATTTATAACTATACATCTCTAAAATTATTTGTAATTATTTAAATTTATAACAAAATTGTAGAAAACTTCTTAAAATGTGTGAGGGGAATCACAGCTTTTTCAAGTTCTTTCAGATGCTAACTGACATTTATAGAACATTACACTCAGCGACTGCTGAAATCACTTTTTCTTTGCATGTGAACCCAACTTTTATCAAGATACACCATATGCTGGTCATAAAACAAGTGTCAATCAATTTCAAAGGAGTGAAATCATGTGAAGTATATTCTCTGACCATAAAATGTTTCAGGAGATAACCTGGAAAATCCCCAATGACTTGGAAATTAAATAACACACTGTTAAGCAACGCACAGGTTAAAGAAATCGCAGGGGAAATTAGAAAACATTTAGAAATGAATGACAAAAAACACAGCATATCAAAATCTGCAGCATGCAGTTAAAGCAGTGCCGAGAGTGAAATCTATGATTTTAACTGCTTATATCAGAAAAGAAGAAAGAAAATAAGAAATAAGCTTAGATCAGTGATTTAAGCTTCCTTCTTAAAAGAAGCTAGGAAAAAGAAGAAAAATTAAACAAAAACATTAAAAAAAAGTAGTAGTGAAAGTCAGTTAAATACAAAATGGACAAACTATAGAGGAAAAAAATCAATGAAAACAAAAGCTGGTTCTTCGAAAGAATTACCAAAGTCAAGAAACACTTAGCAAGACCAATAAAGATAAAAGAAAATTCAAATTTCCAATATTAGGAATGAAAGAAGAGACATCAAAACTTGTCACAGAAACACAGAAAGGTTAATAATAGGAAATTATGTACAGTTTTTTGTCAATAAATTTGACAGCTTAGATGAAACAGAAAAATTCTTTGAAAGATACAAGTTTCCAAAGCTGACATAAGCATAAATAGGAAATCTGAATAGTCCTATATCTGTTAACAACATGGAAATTGTCATTTTAATCTTCCCACAAAACTCCAGGCTCAGAGAAAATACCAAGCTCAAATGATTCCACTGGTGAGTTTATCACCCATTTAAGGAAGAAACAATATGAATGTTATGCACACTCTTTGAGAAAATAGAGGAGCAGAGAGAATATTTCCTAACTCATTTTAGGAGACCAGCATTACCTTGATACTAAAACCAGTAAAAGATATTACAAACAAAGTACAGACAAATACCTTGAACACAGACACAAAAATCCTAAACAAAATATGACTTTGTATTTTGTATCCAGCCATAAATAATAAGGATAATTCAGTATAACTAACTAGGATTTACCCCCATGAATACAAGACTGGTTTAACATTTGGAAGTCAATATAATTCATCACAATAACAGAATAAAAGAAAAATCATATGATTATCTCAATAGTCGTAGTAAAAGCACTTCACAAAATTTAACAAGCTTCTTTCACAAAGGAAAACAAGCTTCTCAACAAGCTTCAGACAAGCTTTTCACAAGAGAAGCCCATGCACTGCAATGAGAGAAACCCCACATGCAGTAACAAAGACTCAATGCGGCAAAACATAATTTTTTTAAAAAGTTAAAAAACATAAAATGTTTGCGGATAAATCTACAACAGATGTGTATGGCCTCTACACTGAAAACGTATAAAACATTGCTGAGACAAATTAAAGATCCAAATAAATGGAGAGAGAGGTCAGGCCCATTGACTGGAAGACCTAACATTGTTAAAATTGCAGTTCTCCCCAAATTAATCTCCCTCAAGTGTTTCTATAATGTATACAGAAATTCAGAAGAACCTAGAATAGCAGATGGAAGACCCAAGTTGGAGAACTTACACTATGTAAATTTAAGACACTGTAAAAGCTACAGAAATCGAGGCACTGTGTTGCCATAACTGACATAAGGGGAAACAAACAGATCAATGGAACAGAATAATCTCACAGGTATATGGTTAACTGAGTTTTGACAAAAGCATCAAAGCAATCCTATGGGGAAAGAAAATATTTTCATCAAATGGTGCTGGGACAACTGGATGTTCGTAAGGAAGAGAAATGAATGTTGTCTTCTATCTCATACTACACATTAAAATAAGTCAGACACAGATACAAATCATATGATATCACTTGCATGTAAAATCTAAAAATATTACACAAACTTATTTACAAAACAGAAATAGACTCACAAACTTCAAAAACAAACTTACGGTTACCAAAGTGGAAAGGTTGTTGTTGTTTAGTCACTCAGTAGCATCTGACTCTTTTGTGAGCCCATGGATTGTAACCCGCCAGAAAGGAGGAGGGGATAAATTGGGAATTTGGGATTATCAGATACACACTACTATATACAAAATAGATAAACAAGAAGGACCTGCTGTATAGCACAGGCAAGTATTTCAATATCTTGCAATAGCTTATAATGGAAAAGAATCTGAAAAAAACAACATATATATATAACTGAATCACTATGTTATCTGAAAGACTGTAAATCAACGATACTTCAATAAAATAAAAATAAAGCAACTACAACTTAAAAATTCAAGATGGATCATAGATATAAACATAATCCTTGTATAAGAAAATAGAGATCTTTGAAACCATGAAGTAGGTAAAGAGCTCTTGGAACACAGAAAGCAGAAACCATGGAAAAAACCACTAGTCATACTTTATTAAAATTAAAAACTACTGCTCATTGAAACACACAATTATGAAAATGAGCAGGGAAGCCACAGATCTGGAGAAAATATTTAATGACAAAGTATTTTTAAAATTTAATTAAAATTTATATCTGACGTAATAGTATACTGATAATATAGAAACTCTGTAATAAGAAGAGAAATCAATAAAAAATGGGCAAAAGACTTAAACAGAAACTTTACAAAGGATAGCCAATAAGATGAATAAGTGCTCAATATCATTAGTTATCAGGGAAATGCAAACTAAAACTTCAATGTAGTAGGATTTCATTAAGGCCCATTTGACTGACTAAATTAAAAACACTACCACCATCAGATGTTGAGAAGGTGTAGAACAACTGGACTCTATACACTGCTGGTTCCTCACACTCTAAGTTTTGAGTCATAAAGGTGACATTTAAACTTCACCTACCACTCTAATTTTTCCAGGACCCCAGTAAGAAGAAGAGGCCCCCAACAACTCTCTCACCCCTCAACTGGTGATAATTCTCACACCCTTGCCTTGGGTGATCTTGAGAATTAAGTGTGGCAATGCAGGTCCTGGGACATAACAGACAATCTATACACAAGCTCCCTTCTCACTTTCCCACTGTCTGTGCTCAGGAAGTTCTATCCCCACTTCTTTTATGCCACACAACAGCCCATCTCTGCACGTCTCAGTCCCCAGTGATTTCCACAAGTATGAGAGCTTCGAAGATCAGCATCCTTCTGGCCTAGCTCTCTGGGGGCTGCTTTTCTCTCTGCTTTTCTCCTTGTTTTGATAAGACCAATAACCTCAGTTGGGAGTTCCTCCTCTGCTCTCTGTTGAAGGCACCTCTGTGTTCATCCTTCAAAATACCACGTCTTCTTTTATACCAGGGCTTTCTTAGAGGCTTCTCTGCCTAAACTGACTGCTCTCTTTTCTAGACAATTTGATCTGTACCAATGTCTTTGGTGCTCACAGTTGATTGTCATTAAAAAAAAAAAACAAACAAAACCTGCTTCTGGAGAACTCGCTGGTGGTATAGGAGTTAGGACTCTGTGCTTCAACTGCAGGAGGCATGGGTTTGATCCCTGGTTGGGAAACTAGATCCCGAAAGCTGATTTACAATACTGTGTCAGTTTCAGGTGTGCAGCAAAGTGGTTTAGCTATACACATATACACTCTTTTTCAGATTCTTTTCCCATTTAGGTTATCATAGAATATTGAGTAGAGTGACCTATGTTATAAACTGGGTCCTTGTTATTTTATATAGTGTGTATGTATTAATCCCAAATTATTCCTAATTTATTCTTAATCCTGAATTATCCCTCCCCCTGACCTTTCCCCTTTGATAACCATAAGTTTGTTTTAGAAGTCTGTAAGTCCATTTGTAAATAAATTATTTGTATTCATTTGTATCACCTTTTTTGGACTGTATATTATTTGGGTGCAGTACCTTATAATTATTATGTAATACTTATTACATTACTTTGGAATTAGATTCTTGACAAATGACAGTCTACCTATAGACTCTCTTGTTATTAAATAACCATGTCAGATCTTCCCCATATAGGCCATGGAACGTTAAAGGGTGCTCCATGAATAAAGATGGCATGGTCAATTAAATCTGGGGAATGCTAAACTAAAACAGACTTTCCAGTTGCAGGACTCGTCACAATCTTTAGTATACTCCTGTGTTTTGTGAATATAGTGTGAACGATGAGGACAGAGTCTACGTGCATGTGTGCATGCTAAGTCACTTCGGTTGTGTCTTGACTCTTTGTGACCCTATGAACTATAGCCCATCAGGCTCCTCTGTCCATGGGATTCTCTAGGCAAGAATACTGGCACAGGCAGCCATTCCCTTTTCCAGGAGATCTTCTGGACCCAGGGATTGGACCCGTATCTCTTATGTCTCCTGCACTGGCAGGCGGGTTCTTTACCACAGAGTCTACATAGTATTTCCCAAATTTATTTGACCCTGGAAGACTTTCATCTTAGAGCAGCCTGTAGTACTGGGTGTCCAAACTTTGGGGCTTCTCTGGTGGCTCAGACAATAAAAAATCTGCCTGCAATGTGGGAGACCCAGTTTCAGTCCCTGGGTGGGAGAGATCCTCTGGAGAAGGGATGGCTAGAATGGTTACCCACTCCAGTATTCGTGCCTGGAGAAATCTATGAACAGAGGAACCTGGCGAGCTACAGTCCATGGGGTTGCAAAGCGTCGGACATGATTGAGGGACTAAAGCTCTGACTCAGGGAAACCTACACCCTACCTTATCCTCAGTGCTGGGCTGCCACTGGAAGTGAACAGGATGATGCTCCCTCCTTCCAACGAGACACATTTTGGTATCTTGTAAGAGGAAGAGGGTCAGAGATCGTGCCTGCCATTTTCCAGTCCTTTTGGTCCCTCAGGCCTGCTGTGTAGGACTTCACCTAGCAGAGTCCCCACTCCCACCCCCACAGGCTTGCCTGCAAAGCCATCCCCACAAGATGGGCAAGATGGGGGCCTGTATGCCTGTTTTCCTTTAACACGGCTCAGCCCTGGCCCAGGTTTCCTGAGGTGACTTAGTTTCTCTGCCTTGCTGTGCTGTCTATACTGTGGAGAACTCAGAATATAAGTCATATATTCAGAGGATTCCTGGATGGCCAGCGACCCCGGCCAGCTGTGCCCACACTTCGTATCCCACAGACCTCATTTATATACTCTTCCGTGGGCCTTGCCAATGCATCCTTTCCTTTCCATTGTCCTAGAGAGCCAATCCTGAAACCAGAAAACAGCACTGTATTTCATCTCCAGAGAAAGCACCTTTGCTCAGAGAAATGGACAAGTTTCCAGGCACCAGCACAGGCCCAGGTTATCAATAATATCTCTGTCCCGGCAAAGGTGTGCTAGACCCTGCCTTCCAGGCACTCCTTGGCTACCAAAGAGGCCTGATACAGCATGGCACAAAGAGCAAGCATCTGCTAATCTCCACAAAGTGCTCAGTCAGTTCAGTTGCTCAGTCATGTCTGACTGTTTGTGACCCCATGGACAGCAGCATGCCAGGCTTCCCTGTCCATCACATCTCCCGGAGCTTGCTCAAACTCATGTCTATCGAGTCGGTGATGCCTTCCAACCATCTCATCCTCTGTCATCCCCTTCTCCTCCTGCCTTCAATCTATCCCAGAATCAGGGTCTTTTCCAGTGAGTCAGCTCTTCAGGTGGCCAAAGTATTGGAGCTTTGGCTTCAGCATCAGTCCTTCCAATGCATATTCAGGACTGATCTCCTTTAAATGGACTGGCTGGATCTCCTTGCAGTCCAAGGGACTCTCAAGAGTCTTCTCCAACACCACAGTTCAAAAGCATCAATTCTTCAGTGCTTGACACACTGGAATAATCACAGGCTGGGAAGATTTTGGAGGACAGCCAGCCAGGGATTAGGGTGGCTGAAGAGAGGCTCATAGACAGAGCAGAGCTGGCTGTAGAAGCATTGCTACAGTTGTTTACTTTTTTGCCTGCATAGGAGTCCAGAAGTTCAGTCTCTTTCTCTCTGTACATCACAGGTCATGTGGTCAGTAGTACAACCTGCCCTGGTTCCATGTTGGAGGTTAGTCTTGGGACTATGACCTGGTGAGATCAGGGTCTATGCTGGAATCTGGCCCTGGGTAGCTGGGTGCAAGTCAGGAGGTGGAGGTAAGTCTTCAGTCCTTAAAGTGGTAGTAATCGCTAAGCTGTTGTCATCATGTAGAGCCAAAAACCCCTGGAGGTGAGATTCTCACCTTCAGGGGTCATCTTCAGGACAGGGGCTTCAAGTCACCCTGACTGGGAAGATTTTAAAATCCCTGATGGGTCAACTTCTGAGCAGTGAAGGTTAAGGGTGTGGTGCGCCACTAACCCAGGCAGGAAGATGCCACTCCCAAAGCCTGAAAGGGGGCAGTGGTTCAGTCTCATGGGTCAAAAGGCAAGTGGCTGCAGAGGAGGGTGCGAGCAGGTAAGTCTGGATCTGAAGGTTCAGGCTTACATTAGGGCAAAGATGATCAGTGACACAGCGCCCTCTGGAGGTAAAGCTCCAAGCTCTGCTCTAGCTGCGGCCATGGGTGGTAAAGCAAAGCTTTCACTGTTTCTCCGGGGAGAGATGAGCCCTGGGTGACTTTGTCTGGCGTCTGTCTAAGCTATGACAAGTTTCAGCAATCTTAGCGATTAGATCTTGCTGGTCCCATGGACAAGAAGCCCAAGGGATGCTGGGTCTTGGTCTGCCCAAGACCCCTCCTTACTGACCTGAAATACCCGTCCACTACCTCCTCTTCCCCGTCTCCCCCGCCCCCTCCCATAAGACCTGTCAAAGTGACTTATTTTCATAACAGTGAAGATCTATCCATTCAAGGTGATTGCTCTTCTTCTAGAAAAATGGGGCCGACTCACCCTTCCCTTATATCACTAATTTAAAGTTAGTGATAAAGTGAAGTGTCTGACTTTACGACCCCATGGATTGTAGCCCACCAGGCTCCTCGGTCCATGGCATTTTCCAGGCATGAATACTGGAGTGGGCTGCCATTTCCTTCTCCAGGGGATCTTCCTGACCCAGGGATCAAACCCGGGTCTCCCACATTGGAGGCAGNTTAGTGATAAAGTGAAGTGTCTGACTTTACGACCCCATGGATTGTAGCCCACCAGGCTCCTCGGTCCATGGCATTTTCCAGGCATGAATACTGGAGTGGGCTGCCATTTCCTTCTCCAGGGGATCTTCCTGACCCAGGGATCAAACCCGGGTCTCCCACATTGGAGGCAGATGCTTTACTGTCTGAGCTACCAGGGAAGCCCTGGTTAAGTTAGTGATAGAGAGCAGCAAACTAGGAGAATCTGTTATGGTGAAACAAATTACTGCTAGTGCATCTGGCTTCCTACAATGTGTGGCTTCTTGTCAACAACTACGCTATCACCATGTTCTCCCATTTCACAACATTTTCAATAGGTATATACTCTTCTCTCATACGTACACCACGATGTATGCCCTGTTGTTTTATTTAGACTGTTTCCAGATTTGCACCTCTGTAAACGGAGTTACTTTAAATCTCCGTGCACATGAGTCTTTGTAGTGAGTATGAGATTTTTGGTGGGAAGCAGAGACAGAGTTTATTTTCTCAGGCTCCAAAATCACTGTAGATGGTGACTACAGCCATGAAATTAAAAGATGCTTGCTCCTTGGAAAGAAAGCTATGACAAACCTAGACAGCATATTGAAAAACAAAGACATCACTTTATTGACTAAGGTCCATATAGTCAAAGCTATGGTTTTTCCAGGAGTCATGTACGGATATGAGAGTTGGATCATAAAGAAGGCTGAGAGCCGAAGAATTGATGTCTTTCAACTGTGGTTCTGCAGAAGACTCTTGAGAGTCCCCTGGACTGCAAGGAGATAAAACCAGTCAATCCTAAAGGAAATCAGTCCTGAAAATTGAAGCTCCCATACTTTGGCCACCTGATTTGAAGAGCTGACTCACTGGAAAAGACCCTGATGCTGGGAAAGACTGAAGACAAAAAGAGAAGAGGGCAGCAGAGGATGAGATGGTTAGAAAGCATCACTGATTCAATGGACATGAATCTGAGCAAACTCTGGCAGATAGTAAAGAGCAGGGAAGCCTGGTGTGCTACAGTCCATGGGGTCACAAAGAATTGGACATGACTTAGCAACTGAACAACAACAACAAGGACAGATAGTACTCTGGTATGTGAAACGCAAGAGAGGTGGCAGGAGGAGAGATGGAAAAAAGTATAAGGTAACTTTGGAGGATTCCTGAGTAACGAGAAATTTCTGAATTCAGAGGGATATTAAATATGTTTAGCTGGCACAGGAGAGACACTGACCAATCAGAATCAAAGCCAGCAGTGGGAACAGAGCAGGGTTCCCTCTGGAGCCAAGCATCAGCCTTTTGGATAATGGATTATAGAAAGCGGGGATCCTGGGAGAAAGCTTGGGGTACCTGAGGCAACAGAGAGTGGTAGATGGCTGAGGAAAGTGGCTACTGAAGAAATGATAAGGAAGTATTTGGATATTTTAGTAACTTGGTTTAGCCATAACAGTGTTCCCTGCTGAATATCAACTCAGATATTCATGGCAGTACTCCATGCAGCTGTAGAATACCTCATGCCCTTTCAAAGCTTCCCCCAGCTCATGTATCATGCATGCCGGTGGTGACGGCAGAAGATAAATGATTCCCAGCTTCCTTGTATGGTGTGTGGGGAAAGTAAGACACAGAGATGGATTTATAACATCCTCTATAGCCTCAGGGAAGTTGTTCCTCACACTGGGAATACACCATGAGCCTAGTGACGCTGACTGCTCTGAATAGACATTCTGAAGACTTAATTTCACCGAGAGACTTCTAGACACTGTTTTCAGAGTGACTGATGATATTTCTATGGCATATGAGGGAAAGCACTATAAGGAAACTCTATGACACTCTGGCTAGGGGCTTAGAGAACTGTCCTTCACAGGAAAATAAGAAGCCTGAAATGTTATAGAAATGTCCTGATTCACAAATCCTCATTTTCCAAACCCACATGTGTCAACACAGTCAGATCCAGAGGGACTTCAGATGAGCTGAAATGTCTGTTTTTCCCCCAAATGGTCACTCTCATACCCAACAAAAAGCCTTCACTTTCATACCTATGGTGCTTCCTTCTCCACCATAAGTATGGTAGCAGGAGGGGGTAGCAGGAAAGGTGTCCATTTAAATACTCTGTGGGGCTCCTAAAGGGGCCGAGCTCTGAGATCTCTTGGTCCCAAGGGTCATGAGTCCCCTTTATGGTATAATCCTTAACCCACTTTTGCCAAATGGAGGGGGGGAGGTGCTCAGGGGCATAATCAGTCCATTGAAAATAATGTGCAATGAAAGAACATAATATATTCTTAGTATTTGGTATAGACTTTTATATATTCAGTTCAGGGTAACACATGGCATCTAGTGACCTTATCCTCATGGACCCACTCCCTGAGGATCATTTCCACTTATATGAATGATGCCTTCATTCCTTGGTGGATCAGTGACATGTAGAGTCAGTGTCCTTGTAAAAGTTAAAACTGGTACCTTCTTATGAATAGCCCACAGAAATGAGCTCAGAAATGTTTCCTTTTAAGGCCTTCACCCCAGAGTATTTTACTGATTAATGTTTATTGAGACATTTATGAAGCATCAATTTGGAGCCAGAGACTATCTCAGGTATGAACAAGGTAGAAACTTCTCCAGAAGACGTCACAGCACTGAAGGAGATAGACAAGTAAATGAACATTTTAGCTAAAGGTGAGTTTCTGAGAAGTTAAACATGGAGCTACTCTATGATCCCCAAATTCTACACCAAGGTATCCGCCCAACAGAAATGAAAACATCCCCACACAAAAACGTGCACAAGAATGTTCACAGCAGCACTACTTATAACAGCCAAAAGGGAGAAATAACTCAAATGTCCATCAACTGATGAGTGGATAAATAAAATGTGGTATATCTGTACAATAGGATTAAGGATTCAGCAGTAAGAAGGAATGAAGTACTAATGCATGTTACAACCTAAATGAGCCTTGAACACAGTATTTGAAGTGAAAGAAGTCAGAAAAGGCCATGTAGGGTACGGTTCCTTTTAGATGAAATATCCAGAATAGGCAAATCCTTGGAGTCAGAAAGCAGATTAGTGGCTGACCCAGAGGGGATGGAGAAAATAAATGGGGATTGACTGCTAATGGGTATGGAATTTCTTTTAGAGGGTGATGAAAGTGTTCTAAAATTGACTTAGAATATACTAAACCTTTATTCATAAAATTATGATTTTGGGGGAAATGGGAAAAACACTGGATTCAATATCAGAAGACCTGGTTTGGATCCACAAATCACTGGACTTGATTAGTCCAATGACACATTCTTCAAACTTTCCTTTTCTGTTTTCTCCATCTTACCAAATGATCTTACCACCCTTCCACCCAGTTAGTCAAACTAAAAACTCACAAGCCACCTGAAAAGCACACCTCCCAATCTGTCACTTCCTGAGCTAATCAGTCATCCAGTCTTACTGATTCTATTCCTTTGATCTCTTAAAATATCTGTCCTCTCCATTCCTGAGCCTTCTGCCACTTGCTGACATCATCTTTCACCTGGACTACTGCAATAGCCTTCTCTAATCTCTCCACTTTAATCCCTCTCACCCTCCATATCATGGGTGTGATTTTCCTAAAACAAAATTCTCGTGTCCCTTCCCTGTTCAAATCATTCAATGGTCCATTATTGTCATGAGAACACACACATATATAATCTGTGTGTGCCAGGCACTGTCCTAAGAACTGTGGATGTGTTATTGCCAACTCTCACATCAATCTATGTGCCAGAGGAGGGAATCAGGCACAGAGAGGTACAATGACTTGCCCAAGGCCATGCTGGGAATGAACTAGGGGACTGGCCCTGAGACATGTGCTTACAGATGTCACGCCAGTCTCTCGAGGATGGAGGTCGGACTTCTTCCACCTTGACCTAGGCCCTGGGTGTCCCTAGCTGTTCTATGTACGCTCCTGCTCTGCTATTACTCGCGGACTGAAGTTTCTCAAAAGGGCTTTGCTTCTCTGGGCCTTTTGTCAGTACCTTCCATCTAAGTGGGCTCTGGAAGTCTTTCAAGCCTCACCTTAGTCATCACTGCTTTTCTAGTCTTCTCTCCACCCATCCCCAACCCATGATCGCTAAATATGAAGTTCTGAAGCTGCTTTCATATTGGGTAATATGTACATATATACATGTCTTTTTCTGTCTGTGCCAGGTCCTCACTGAGGCGTGCAGGGGCTTCTTTAGTTGCAGAGTATGGGTTCAGTATTTGCAGCGTTTAGGCTTAGTTGCCCCATGGCATGTGAGATCTTAGTTCCCTCATCAGGTACTTAGTTTCCCTTGCACTGAAAGGCAGATTCTCAACCACTGGACCACCAGGGAAGTTCTTATACATAATTTTTTCTAACAGTTTTTTTGAGATATTAATCACGTACCATGCACTTCATCCACGTAAAGTGTATAACTCAATGGGTTTTAGCATATTCATAAAATTATAGTTGCCCTAAGAACCATGCTTTTGCCTTGAGGTACTGCTGCTGCTGCTCCTGCTAAGTCGCTTCAGTCGTGTTCGACTCTGTGCGACCCCATAGACAGCAGCCCACCAGGCTCCCCCATCCCTGGGATTCTCCAGGCAAGAACACTGGAGTGGGTTGCCATTTCCTTCTCCAGTGCATGAAAGTGAAGTCGCTCAGTCGTGTCTGACTCTTTGCGACCCCATGGACTGCAGCCCACCAGGCTCCTCCATCCATGGGATTTTCCAGGCAAGAGTACTGGAGTCGGGTGCCATTGCCTTCTCCGGCCTTGAGGTGGGTGGCCTGTTATACTCCTGGGATATGATGTTATGAGGAGGTCACCTCAGCAGCACAGCCAGGCGTGGTGAGCAGCTCCAGAGGCAGGGGAGCTGAAGGCAGAAAATGAAAGAGCATGGCAAGTATAGATGTCAATGGCTCTAGAGGGAGAGAAAGCTCTGGAGGAACTGAGAGGTAATACTTGGAGACCTGCTGTGACTAGACCATTCCGTAGAGCACAGTGGTGTAGCCGACAGAAATCTTAGGCCACCAGCCCAGGTATGTAGGAAATGTAATCTTGCTCTTACAGAACAGAACTTATATCTCACTCCAAGCCTCCATTCTCCATTCTGTGAATTCTAGATCTCCTGTCCTTTTCTCCCAGGCTGGTCTGAGAGGACTTTCTAAGGCTTGAGATTTCTCCCTAAGCCCTTCTGCGTGGCCAATGAATGCACAGCATCTGATCTTGGGTGGAAAGTACTTAGGACATGTAGGGCAGATTTACTAAAAGCTGGTGAGTGTGTGACTAGCACAGGTGCCTGGCTTAGAGTAGGTGTTTGGTAAATGTTCGTGGTTGACATGAACAGAACCAAAAAAGCAGCAAGAAGAACTAGAGTATCAAGGATGTCAGACGTATTTCACACACCCATTTTCTCACCTACGAGTCCCATCAACATGGCTGTCTTGTGGCCCTTCCCTCCTTCAAGTGACAACCATTTTACCTGACATATTTGCTGGTATGTTTTCATGGGCATCACCCCTCTTGGAGTGACCATGCAGAGCCCACCTGTGCCTGGTTATGCAGTGTTGAAGGGGAGCCCTCTGTGTGCTCCCAGCCATGAAGAAAACAATTCATTTATTTTGTTTGCTCTGCCTTGGCTATTTTTTTGCTATTAACATTCTTTTCCTGCCAACGGTCCAAGTGGGATGTTACTACACATGTCTGATGAAACGGGAGCTTTGTGTGGGTGGGTCTGGTGATGGTCACTGTTAGGACAATTCTAACCAATATCCAAAGGTGACTCTTTGGATAGTTCAGAATAAATGACAGTGTTAAGAACAATGCTCCTAAGGGACTGGAGGCTGATGGCCTCAGAGGGCTTGGATTCCATCAGCATTCTCAGTTCTGGGAATGTACCTCCTCCCCTACACAGGGTGTGCCTTTGAGAAGTCCACCCACATTGCGCTCCCTGACTCCTCCATGGAAAGCTGACTGCTTCTCCTTTGAAGTCTTGAGAGGGGTCTGTGCTTCTCTTAAAAGTCAGCATCAGCTGGGGAGATGTTAACCTGGGTGCCATCAGGACAGCCCACGTGTCCATGTGAGCATCACCACGAGGGGGGGGTCTGCAGCCTTTACGGTCCCTCCTAGCCTGACAGCTGAATCAAATCCCCCCACTTAGGCTCCCTCCCTCCCTCCCTCCTGCATACTTCAGCCTCCAGGACCAGAGTCCCCACCTCCTCTGAAGCAGATGCCAGGGGCCTTTGAAACTTGCCCCTTGGTCTTTGGAATCCTGACTCGGAGGCTGGGCATTCCAGCAGCAACTCTTAGGGTGCAGATCTTGGAAAGGCCACTTGAGAACTGTCCCAGCTGGGGCCCCAATGACAAGCTCTGCTTGAAGTTTTCAAGGTGCCAAAAACATCTCCAGTGCTCTGGCAGGAGCAGCCAATGGAAGCCACTGCCGGGACCCCTCCCACACCCCCTCAGTGGCATCCCTGCCTCTCTCTCTCCCTCCCTCCTGGCCTGCCTGACACAGAAGTGAGGACTCGGCAGCCTCAGGGTCTGTAGAATCCTCTCTTTGGTCCCCAGACAGAGCCTCAGCCTTTCCAAAGATGGCCTGGAGACAGTTGCTTCTGATTTGTCTCTCAACTGTTGCACTCCTGTCCAGTGAGTATGGGGAGGTTCCAGGAGGGACTTGGTGTTAGGTGAGGCGGCTTAGGTGGCCCAGGTAAAGAGGGTGCCTGTTGTTAAGAAGGCTGTGCTTGTGTGTGCATGTGTAACACAGTGCAGCACAGAGAAAACAGCTTGTCTGACAGTTTCCAGGGGAGACTGACTACGGCTGGTACTTGCGTCTGGGGCTCCAGGGCAAGTCATAGGGCCTGGGAAGGACTGTCCCGGCCTGTCTCGGGGTGAGGACTTCCCTTGGGGTGCTGCAGCCCTCATGCTGTGCTCTCGTCCCACAGAGCTGCGGGAGGGGGCCGCCGTGTTGGTGGGCCTGAGGCAGATGGCGGGACAAGAGGCACAGGAAGGTGAGTACCGGGGTCACCTGAGGTTGCGGGGTGGATGGGCTGGCTTCTGACGTAGCCTTGGTGAGCCTGTGCTGGGTGTGACTGGCCTCTCTCCTCGGGTTTCAGATGTGGAAGAGATATTCATGCATGAATCAGACGCCTTGAATTTCCTCAAGAAGCGCAGCAAGCGGTCCCCCAGATTCCAGGACGAGGTCAATGGTAAGACGCTGTGGCCTGCCTTCTGCTCTTGCTCCTTCCTGTTCCTTCTCTCTCCCACAGTCAGCTGGGCTGCGGGGATGGCCAGGGACGGAGGGCTCAACCCAGGTCTTCGGGTGTCAAAGTAACTGTGGCTCTGAGTCAGAAGTTATACCATGTTTCTTTGACTATAGGTCAGTCTTGATTGGCTATGCTGTCAGGGTAAGGAACAAAGAGGGACAGGGCCACATGACTGCACTGAAGTCGATGAACTGCCCCTCAATTTCTGAAAATTAAAAATGTTAACAGGGGGAACTTCTCTGGTGGTTCAGTGGTTGTTAGGACTTTGTACTTTCACTGCAGAGGGCACAGGTCAATCTGCAGTTGGGGAACTAAGACTCCATATGCACGTGGAACAGACAAAAAAAAGTTATGGGGGAAATCTATGTTCTGGTGGAGTGCGGACGCTGCAGCTCAGTGTGTGCTTTCTGGATAATTTGTGGTGTGCCTTTATAGGCAAGAGAGCAGCACTGCAGGCAGGAGGAGGCACGTGAGACAGGGAACTGGAAATGTGGGCTTGGTGACAGCTTTGCTGCTAAGTGACCTTGACCACTTCCTTTCACTGTGCCCAAGTTTCCTTCTTTATAAGCCCCTTATTTAAAGAGTGGTGTTCAGCCAGCAGTGTTTTTAAGTCTTCACTTCCAATGCAGCTGGGAGACTCTGGAGCTTGGAAGAATGTCTCCTCAGCCTAAAGTAGGCCTTGGTGTCTACTTGCCTGCCTGTAATGAGCTGGCAACGGCCTTCATTTTCATGACCTGTTGACCCTTGAAGGCATTTGAGTCTTCTGTCCTTGAACTAGATTCTTCCAAGGACTCAGCTCTGACAGTCACCGAGTCCAAGGTTTGATTCGTCACTTCTGTATTCGTCTGAATAAACTCTTTATGCCTCTCAGCACACTCAACAAGATAACTCGCTCAGTGAAAACAACAGGACTGTTTTCAAATGATGGGCAAGAAGTGAGATGAAAATGCTTAGAGACAAAATTAGCTTTTATTTATTTTTTAATTGCAGAAGTACAATCCACACTGGGAATATCTCCAGGCCTCACAGAATTTGGGATTTAAAGGTTAGCAAATGTCAAGAAACACTGGAAAGACTGTGATGGAGCTTGGTCCGTTCTTGATGGAAATGAGAGAAGCAACCTTCTGGCAGACTCCCAGTGGGGAATGGGTGTGAATTTAAGAGGCGAATAGTTTCCATACTTTAAGGGGATTCAGAACGAGGCGCATGATTAAGCCAGAGTTCTGTCACCCGGGTTGGAAGCTCAGGGTTTCAGGCATTGTCCAGGACAACCTGGTGAACACCTAGGATGCACCTGAGTTCATCTGCTGTCACCCAGTCAGCTCTGGCGCTGGGCAGGAGAACAATGCCCACTTATGTCTCAGGTTCAGTAAAGGAAGGCGACACTTGGATAAACGGACTTGGAAGCAGAAAACAGGCATCTCCTATCTCTAAGATTCTGGGTAAAGACACAGGCTACTTTATGGTGAAAGGAACTAATCAGAGGAAAGGCACGTTCCTGAGGAGGGATGTATTCTAGGTACATGGTGCATGGTATAAAAACAGCATCTAGCATCTTGTCTTATTCACTGCTGAGTCAGAGGTCCAATTTGTGGCTCTTAGTTTCAAGATACTTCTTTTGATGAAGCTTTCACTGGAAAGATCCATAGGCTTCAGGAAGGGCCATGTGTGGGGAGGGAGAGCTGGCCCTCAGAACGCCTCACACAAGTATGGTGTGATTCCCTCACGTCACAGTGGGGAGACTGAGGTGCTGTTGAAAGAATTTCCTGCAGACCATCACAGTTCTCACACTGAAGAGGGCAATGTAAAGATGATTACACCATCTTCAGGCCCTGTGGTGATTTCTATCACAGCAGCCACAATGTTGAGTGCAACTTATTTTCCTATCTTTTCCCTTAAGTGGACTACAGACTTCTTAGACAGAGGGATAGATAGGATCTTTCTTACTTGCTTTTTTAATCCCAGTGCTTAGCATATATTCTGGCCATTCTGCTCAAAGTTGCAGAATGGATATGCAAGTGTTAGTATCAAGTTGAATTACTCCCTCAGTGAATTCATTTCTATCATCTGAGAAAGAATTCCTAGCTTCTAAGAGAACCAGCAAGCTTGGGTACACTGCTCATTTTATGACTGGAGCTAAACGGCTTCTGGAGAAGGAAACAGCAACCCATTCCAGTATTCTTGCCTGGAGAATCCCATGAACAAAGGAGCCTGGCAGGCTAGTCTACGGGGTTGCCAAGAGTCGGAAACGACTGAGCGACTAAGCACACACACACACAAACGGCTTCATCTTTTGGGGTCTCAGTCCTCTTAAGACACAAAACGAGGTGGTTGGCTGGGATGCTCTCACAGGTCCCTCAGGTTTTAAAGTCTATGTCAGGGGTGAACCACTGCAGTGAGGCCCCGCATTTAGCCCCTCACAAACAGCCTCATCTGCACCTGAATTTCTTATGCAGAATGACTGGTGTACCCCTCAATGCATGTGGCTGCCCCTATTCTTTGGGGCAACTCTCGCCTTCCCCTCCCTCAGTGGAGAACAGGCAGAAGCTGCGGGCAGACGAGCTGCGGAGAGAGTATCACGAAGAACAAAGGAATGAGTTTGAGAACTTTGTGGAGGAGCAAAACGACGGTAAGAGCTCATCAGCTAGTGACTTTTGGGAACTGGAAGTTTGTGGGAAAACCATGTGATCTGTCTATACTTTTCCTTAAATTTTATTTATTTATGTCTCAAATTTTAATTAGAGGAGGGAGATAAGAGCAGCTCTACTTTCAATTAGTATCTATGGGAGTCTCAAAAAAAAAAAAGGGAGAAAGTCACAAAAGTAGCTACAGAACCTGAGAAGGCATAGAAAAGGTCACAACACTGAGGGTACCACTGGTTGGGAACTGTGGGGCTGGGGAGTTTTCAGTTGATAGTATTTTCTCCTCCTACTTGGGTGTGTTCTGTCTCAGTACCTACACTTGGGCCTTCGTTCCCAGAGTTGGGTTGGGAGGATTTCAAACTCACTTTCAAGTGGTTTGGATTTACATCAGCGTCATGGCTCTAGAACTGCCCATCCTGGAAAACCTGGGACTTCCATTTCCCTAGTCACTATTATCAGCGTTTGGTGACTGGTGGAAGCAAACCTGACAAATGAACTCAGTTCTGTACCCTCCCGCTCCAACTTGAACATCTACAGCCCTCAGAATAGCATCCCTCACTCATAGCATTGGGCCCCTGCAAGCTCCTACGTGGTTTGCAAACCCATCCACTTGCTTGGAAAGCCTTTGCCTTCACCTGTGTGTCTCTCACCAAGGAGTCTGCACACCTTATCCCCACCCTCTTTTCCTGGGAGATGGCTCCAGCCTACCCTTGGAAATGCTGGTTCCAATAGGGCCTCTGGGTGTGGACATGGGTGGACAGACACTCTACATTTGAACCACAGCCTCCCACACTGAGGGGATTCGACTTTGTATTTATTGACTACTTTCACGTGTCACAAATGGCCAAAAATCCACAGAACACGTACAGGGTTCAGACCAGGCAGGCCAACATGTGTGTTTATTACTTTTCTGGTCTTTCTTGAAGCTTCAAAATTGAAATGCTTCTGAGTAAGTTTCTGGATGCAGGTGAAAGTAGGCATTAAGACCCCAGTTAAGGTGACCTTTGTTAGAGAAAGTGTGATTTCATTTCTGAAGTCACCAACCTCCTCACTTGCTTGCTCTGGTGCATTTGAGAGGTGAGGTGCCCTTAGGGCATCTCTTAGTGGAAAGGACACAATCACACACACACAGGTCCCAGATGGCTGCAGGCCACACCCACTGTCTTGCAGGTGACACCTGCCTGAGCTCTGCAGACAGGTGCTGGGCAGGATCCTGGCAAATCGACTGTCCCAGAAAAAGCTAAGACTGTTGTAACTCAGAGGCAAATATTTCTGTTACAGATTTAACTTGGTGGACAGCTTGGGGCAAGGCATTTAAAAAATGAGAATGTGGCCTCTAAAATTCTTTCAGTTTTTTTAAACTCATAGTATTAGTAACAGCATTTTATTTTGTGCATTTTTAAGTGTTTCAGGTCGAAATCCCTAGCACTTGGATGGAAAATGTTCACTGTTTTCCTTCCACAATGAATCAGGGTGAGGGGTGAGGCACCTGAGGGGTGTGCCAGGCCCTCCAGCAAAGCCAGAGGAGACTGAGGCTTAGGCCTCGGGTGCTGCCCACAGATGGGAAGGCTGCAGGATGCAGGCCTTCGGGGAACGTGGCGACAGCAGCTGTTTTCATCGGTTGCGCACTTGTCCTGCCAGACTCTGTACCGAATTACATAATCCTTATGGCCAATTCTCAGGTCTTACAATTTCCAGTTTCGAAAACCCAGTCTTTGAAAGAATACGTGAATGTCCAAGGTGAGATAGGTAGTAAGGAATTTAAACGCAGGTGTTTGCCAGCAAAGCCCATGTTTTTGTAAACGAAGGATGACCAAATGCATATAGAGCTTGTTATTTTTTCTATTAATTTTCTATCCTCCCAACATTTTCCCCATTCAAAAAAAATTGTGGTAAAATATACAGAATATTAAATTTGCCACCTTCACTTATTTTAAGTGTACAATTCAGTGGCGTTTAGTACATTCACAACCACCATCATTATTTATTTCCAAAACACTTTTATCACCTCAAACTTTGCACCCATTATGCATTAATTCCCCTATCCCCACAGTCTCTGGAAACCTCTAATATATTCTCTGTCCAAACACATCTGTCTATACCACATACTTCACAGAAGACAAATCACACGGTATCTGTCTTTTTGTGTCTGGTGTGTTTCACCTAGTGTGTTTCAAGGTTCATTCATGCTATAGCAGATATTAAAAACTCATTCCTTTTCATGGCTGAATACACACAGACATATCTAGACATTACAGTCTATCTTCTCACATTTCATCTTTTCATCTATTCCCACATGGTAATTCTGTTTAACTTTTTGAGGACGCTTTTTAAATACTGATGGCCTTGAGATGTCTTCTCATGGTTCAGTGGTACCTAACAGTGGCTAACAAGGACAGGGACGTTCATGCAGTTGCAAAGAGTCGGATACAACTTACCAACTGAACAACAGTGGCTAACAGGCAGTCCTGAACTGGCAGCAGGAGCCTAATCCTATAGTTTCAAAAATGCGTTATTTGGATTCTTTATCAGTTGAGCCACAACGGAAGCCCTATTCAATAGAAACACATCTCATCAAAGACATAAAAATTGAGATTTCTTACTCATTAAAAACTCCCTTCTGTTCTTTCTAGCTTTTTATTATGAAGCATTTCAAAAATACAGAAAAATATGTATTATAACAAACCCTCATATAACCATCACCCAGAATCAGCAATTATCAATATTTTCCTGCACTTGCTTGGTCCAGCCTTTTTCCCAATTAGCTGTAACAGCATAACTTTATTTTTAAAGCTAAGAAACAGAGGGAAAACTGCACTGACAATCCTATCACTTGAAATTGACAGTGATTTCCTTCCATGAGTTTTTCAACAGTATGCTTTTGCAATCTATTTTTCTGCTGCTGTGATTTTGTATTGTCTTAGTTGGTGAGTCTCTGGGCCAGTTTTTGCACACAGCTATCCCATCTTTGCTGGCTGAGCAGGAATATGCACTGAATGGAATGTAGGATCCTGGTTTCTGCTCTCCCGGCAACTAGCTCTAGGCTAGATCTGTAAAAGGGAGGTTTTAGATTTGGCATCCTTTTAGGCCCTTCCAGCTGGGACATTCTGTCTGTCACCCATGTACACAGGCACAATGGTTCATGTCATGGGGGCGGAGTGGATACTTTGGGGGACTTGATGGCTGTGCCCAGATCCAAGCCCTCCATCCTCACGTGAGGACTTCATCTCTTGTCCCCAGAACAGGAAGAGAGAAGCCGGGAGGCCATTGAGCAGTGGCGCCAATGGCATTACGACGGCCTGTACCCATCCTATCTCTACAACCGCCACCACATCTGACCTCTGTTTGAGGGATGCAGAAGATGGAGCCTGAGACATCTGCTCAACCCCGGTATTCGAGCACCTCTCCCGCACACAAACAGGCCCCTTCACAGGGCCTCAGTCACGTAAGGCCTTCTGTTCTCATGCATGGAAACATCCAGGCTTGCACTTCTTGGCAGATGATTTTCTGAGGTGAGCAAAGGCCTGGGGGCCTCCTGGTATCCCCCCCAGAGGCTCCCTGTTGCTTCACCATCGCTCCCACACTGAGACTCCCGATCCACAGAAAGATGAGAAGTCACAGTAGAGAGAAAAGATCGCGTACCTGCTTACAGCTTATGAATAAAAACTCCGAGTCAACACTGTATTGTCTTCTTGAATCTCATGCTGAGCGGCGCCAACTTGTCCCTCCCAAATGACAGTGGGGCTCACATAGACTTGGGTGTCAGGAAGCTTGGACTCAGGAACATGTCTCACTATTTCATCAGCCTGTCTCAGTAGTTATGTGACTGAAAGGGACCTGTAAATGCAACTGTTTGGGTAAAAACCATTCTCTGAGCCCAGGTGCTTCTCACGTCTCTAAAGTCTTAAGGTTCAATGGTGGTTTCTTAATGGCATCAATCAAAAGCCAGGGTTACAGTGAGGCCAGCTGAAACCAAAAGTAGCCAGCAGATAAGGTTCAGTTTTAGTATCATCTCCTTTTTCTTCATAGTATTAGTTTGCCAGAGCTTCCATAACAACGTGCCAGAAACTGGGAGACTTAAAAACAATGAATATTTATTCTCTCACAGTTCTGAAGCTGGGAGTCTGAAATAAAGGTGTTGGCAGGGCCACACTCCTTCCGAAGGCTCCAGGGGAGGTCCTCCCTTGCCTCTTCTAATTTCTGAGGGCTCAGTTGTCCCCTGGCTTGTGGCAGCATTGCTCCAGTCACTCCTTGCACCATCACATGGCCTTTACTCCCCATGTCTCCACACACTCCTCCCTGTGTCTCTCTTCTCTTGCTGTAAGGACACCAGTCATTAAGGGCCCACTCTGCTACCTCAATAACTTAACTACATCTGTAAAGACCCTATTTCAAAATAACGTCAATATTCACAGGTCTCAGGGGTTAGGTTTCTGTATATCTTTTCCTGGGAAACAACTCAGCCCATAACAGTGCCCTCTCTTGTTCCAAGGGCTCTGCCTTCCTGCCTCAGACTAAGCACTAGGTTACTTCTAGCCTTGCTCCCAAATGTCTTCAGAGATTCCACACTAAGAAAACTCAAGAACAACATTAAGTGGGCACCTCTGTGGGATCAGAGGATCATCTTTCTTCTCAAAGATGAAGAAAAAGCACCCACTCAGGCCTTCTCTCAGTCCCTTCCCCTGGGTCTTCTGCTTCCCCCTTGCCTTGGGGGTCCCTGGCTGGTTAGTTCAGTCTACTTTGGAAGCAGGTTTCCAGGGCACTATAGGGCAACTTTTTTTTTTTTTGAGGAAAAGCCGCTGAGGTGGAGCAATTAGATCTGGACACTTTGCAACGAATACAAAGTAACTTTTTTAAAGACTAGGATAAAAGTCTTAAAAATACTCTAGTGATCAAGCAATTATGCACATTCCAAACTGCCTCATGTATAGTCATCATTGTATTTCCTCACACAAACTCCAAGCAGGAGCTGAACTAGCCTTGAGAAGGCAGGAAGGGGACTGGGCAAACTCTACCACTAAATGGTATTACCTGGGCAGCTGGAAGAGGGGAGCCACTTTCCTCTTAGGAGTCCTGCGATTCATCATTTGGAGAGAGAGGCTTGGGGCACAAGTGAAGACCCAACACAACAGAAGTCAAAGCTGTGCCCAAGTTTTTTAGACATGACACAACTGTGTTTACCTATCGGGAGCTGAGGCTTACAGTATTTTGATTATGCTCTTTTGGGGATCACTGAGATGTCTGCTCTAATGTTATGCAAGTCTTAGATGTCTCTGTGTATATAAACTGAACCTAAACTGAACCAAAAAGAAATCAGTGAAACCCAACCTATTCAATCCATATATTCTCAATGGCCACCCACCTGCCTCTGGGCATGTTCTCAACAGACAGGCTCTTTAGGAAACCGCCTGCTCCCCACAGTGCTCACTGCACGTACCAGGCACTTCAAATTAGAAGGTGAAAGCAGAGGAAAAAACTGGCAAGAAACAAAAACTGCAGATGCTCCAGTACTTCATTAGTTTTTTATTATCTGAGGAGACTAAAATTATTTGGAAAGAATGAGTATTTCTAAGTTTTGGAACATAAAGCTAAACAGACCAAAATGGAATTCTGCTGTTTGTCCTCCACCTCTGCAGGCTCTGGTTTACACTGGGGAAATCAGTCGTGTGAGGGAGGCAAAGGTCAGAGATGGTCCTCTCTAGCTACAGGGGAGACTCAGATGTGCATCCCACCCGCTTCCTATTCCACACTGCAAAGTAGCACAATAGGGAGGCTTGGCAAATGGGCAAGGTAGACCCCCAGTACTCTCCATGGCGAGGCTCCCTCATGCACCCAGCCCCGCACACAGATCAGAAATTCTTGCTAACAGGCATGCAGGAGGCACAATGTCTCTCCTCAGCTTGGTTACCCAGCCAAGGTGGGTTACCTGAGAGACGAGGTTGTCACGGGGCAGGTGCAAGCTCTTCTGACAGCCAGCTCAGGTCCTGAGCCAGGGTTGCTGGCTGCTGGGCCTATGCTCTACCCACACAAAATGCTCTCTTGGTTGGCCAAAAGTCAGACACCATGCCAGCAGATTCAGTTCCTGACCTTTAAATTGGTAACCCCAAGTTATGAGGGTGTGTTTTCACATGCCCAGATGTACTACAGAGAAAAGGCAAAGCAATGCTCTCTCAGCTCAGCCAGAGAACAAGAGGAGCCACAGACTGGCTCATATGGTGAAAATAACTCAGCCGTTGCCTTCTGGCAGGAGAGCCAGCAATTAGGTGCATGGCAGCCGATGAGGTCTGACTCAAGGCCATACCCTGAAGCCACCTGGCTCAAAAACCCTGCTGCGTGCATAGGAAGGAATGCTGGAATCATATAGATGTCAAATACCAACAGTCTAGGTGAATGGCCAAATCAAAATAACAAAATGGCCTGTCCTTGCCTCTTTAGTGACTACGTTTGGCACGTTAACTCGAGATAAAGACCTCTGGCAGAAAAAATTCTATTACTGAGTTCTACCCTCATCCTTAACAAGGGCCCCACTGTATCTCAGGGTTTTAGAATTTCTTTACTCAAAGTCAAATGCAGCCATTTCTCGGGCAGGGAGAAGGATGCCAAAGGAAACAGGACTGGAATCTGGGCAGCAGAATTTCATAGGAATTACACTAATGGAGAATCCATATTTTCAGCAACTGGCCTTGTCAAAAGGGTGGCCCTTGGGACACTCTTTTAACTAACGTTTCTTTCCTTACTATTTCCTAATCCTTCAGGGTTTCCAGGAGAGACTGAAAACCTTGTCAGAAGATGAACTGGTGAAAACCCACTGTCTTTTCACACAATTTTATATGTTGTCATTTTCTTCATTATCTTCTCTCTTTTTTTTTAGAGTGCATGTGCTCCAAGGAGATTCTGCAACTTATTATCTTGTGCTTTTGTTTATTTAGATTTTTGGAAGGAGGTGCTAATTTTCCTGAGACCCAGAATGATTTTTAAAATTTACAAAAAACAAAACAAACAAAAAAACTTGACATGTGCTTTTTATCAGTTTGACTTCATTAGAAGTTCATTTCTAATTTCTTTTCAACCAATTATGTTCTAATCCTTTGGCAAGATTCTTATAATTTAAGAGTTAAAGGANGATTTTTGGAAGGAGGTGCTAATTTTCCTGAGACCCAGAATGATTTTTAAAATTTACAAAAAACAAAACAAACAAAAAAACTTGACATGTGCTTTTTATCAGTTTGACTTCATTAGAAGTTCATTTCTAATTTCTTTTCAACCAATTATGTTCTAATCCTTTGGCAAGATTCTTATAATTTAAGAGTTAAAGGATCTGTCCAAAAGCAAACTGGTTATATATTAATAGTCTAGTTCACAACTGGAACTCTGGTATACTTTGATCTTACAATGTATGGCACTTAAAAAAAAGTACTGTCCACCTTTTCATATTATTTTGATTTTTCAAACAGGAATCTATTTACAAAGTTGCAAGTTACAAAGGAATCTATTTACAAGTTTGCCAAGTTTCGCATGGTCATAGGCTACAAGGCCAATAGACAAATACGCATTGTATTTCTGTATACTAGCATGTATGCAAAATAACTGGAATTTAAAATGGAAAAAACACCATTTATGACATCATAAAACTATTTAAAAATAGATATGTATACTGAAACCAGTAAACATTGCTGAGAAAATTAAAGAAGACTCAGATAAACAAAGAGATATATTATATTCACAGATGAAAAATCTTAAAATTATAGATTATACACAATCCTAATAAAATTTTCAGCAGGGTTTTTTGGGTAGAAATTGATAAGCTTATTCAAATTCACACCAAAATGCAAAGGACCTAGATTTGCCAAAACAAATTTTAAAAAGAACAAGTTGGAGGACTAATACTATCTGATTCTTACACTCACATAGCTACAGTAACTAAGACAGTGGTACTAGCATAAGGAATGACATGCAGATTAATTTAACAGAACTAAGTCCAGAAGTAGACACCAATGGTCAACTGATTTTCTGAAAAAGAAGTGAAAATACTACAATGAGATTATAGCATCTTCACTGAGTGGTACTGTAACAATTGAATGTTCATTTGGAAAACAATGACCCATAATCCTTAACTCCCAGCTTAAACAGAAACTAATTTGAAATGGATCATAGACCTAATGAAAACTGAAAGTGAAAGTCTCTCAGTCGTGTCCAGCTCTTTGTGACCCCATGGACTATACAGTCCATGGAATTCTCCAGGTCAGAATACCAGAGTGGGTCAGTTCAGTCGGTCAGTCGTGTCTGATTCTTTGCAACGCCACTGAATCGAAGCATGCCAGGCCTCCCTGTCCATCACCAACTCCTGGAGTTTACCCAAACTCACGTCCATCTTGTCGGTGATGCCTCCAGCCGTCTCATCTTCTGTCATCCCCTTCTCCTCCTGCCCCCAATCCCTCCCAGCATCAGGGTCTTTTCCAATAAGTCAACTCTTCGCATGAGGTGGCCAAAGTATTAAGAGTTTCAGCTCCAGCATCAGTCCTTCCAATGAACACCCAGGGCTGATCTCCTTTAGGATGGGCTGGTTGGATCTCTTTGCAGTCCAAGGGACTCTCAAGAGTCTTCTCCAGCACCACAGTTCAAAAGCATCAATTCTTCGGCACTCAGCCTTCTTCACAGTCCAACTCACACATCCATACATGATCACTGGAAAAACCATAGCCTTGACTAGATAGACCTTTGTTGGCAAAGTAATATCTCTGCTTTTGAATATGCTATTTAGGTTGGTCATAACTGTCCTTCCAAGGAGTGTCTTTTAATTTCATGGCTGCAATCACCATCTGCAGTGATTTTGGAGCCCCCCAAAATAAAGTCTGACACTGTTTCCCCATCTATTTCCCATTAAGTGATGGGATCAGATGCCATGATCTCCGTTTTCTGAATATTGAGCTTTAAGCCAACTTTTTCACTCTCCTCTTTCACTTTCAAGAGGCTTTTTAGTTCCTCTTCACTTTCTGCCATAAGGGTGGTGTCATCTGCATATCTGAGGTTATTGATATTTCTCCCAGCAATCTTGATTCCAGCTTGTGCTTCTTCCAGCTCAGCGTTTCTCACGATGTACTCTGCATGTAAGTTATATATAGTAGTGTCTGTTAATCTCAAACGAATCTATCCCTTGCCCCAATTTCCCCTTTGGTAACAGTAAGTTTGTTTTCTATGTCTGTGAGCCTATTTCTGTTTTATAAATAAGCTCACTTGTGCCATTTTTTAAGATTCCACATATCTTTGTCTTAGTGTAATCATCTCTAGGTCCATCCATGTTGCTGTAAATTATATTTTCATTCATTTTTATGGCTAAATGGGAAGGTATGGAATACACCGTGTATATACAACCTCTTCATCTTTATCCATTCATCTGCTGATGTAGCATTTAGGTTGCTTCCATGTCTTGGCTACTATAAATAGTGCAACAATCAACATTGGGGTGCATGTATCTTTTCAATTACTTTTCTCCAGATATATTTCCAGGAATGGGATTGCAAGATCATACTGTAACTGTTTTTAGCTTTTTATGGAAATTCCACACTATTTTCCATAGTGGGTGCACCAATATACTGGAGTGGGTAGCCTTTCCTTCTCCAGGGGATCATCCCAACCCAGGGATCAAACTCAGGTATCCCGCATTGTGGGCAAATTCTTTATCAGCTGAGCCACAAGAGAAGCCCAAGAATACTGGAGTGGGTAGCCTATCCCTTCTCCAGCAGATCTTCCCGACCCAGGAATTGAACCAGGGTTTCCTGCACTGCAGGCAGATTCTTTACCAACTGAGCTATGAGGGAAGACCTTATAGTAAAGCTACAACTGGGTAACATATCTGCAAAAAGCACTTGCATCTAGAACACTGAAAGAATTCTTTCAACTTGACCTAGTAAGAAAGTAAACAGATACGTCACCAAAATGATACACAAATGGCCAACTGCACAGGAAAAGATGTCATGAGGGAAACGCAAATTAAAACCACAATAAGATACACCCATCAGATGGCTAAAATTGAAAAGGCTGACAATATCAAGTACTGGTGAGGATGTGGAGCAAACAGAACTCTCATTCATCATTAATAGGCATGTAAAATCGCCACTAGAAAAATAGTTCAGTGGTTTCTTATAGAGGTAAGATACACTTTCCAGAAATCCCATTCTTATTTACTGATAACTAAGAGAAACAAAAATATATCCACAGAAAGACTTGTATCTGAATATTGTTATTTATTCATAACAGCTCCAAATTAGAAACAATTCAACTCAAATTATCAATAGGTGAATAATGACATATAGTAACATAATAAATGACATAAGTGACATATCCCTACTATGAAATATTAAACAATAAAAAATGAACTATGGACACAGGCAACAACATGGCTTTATTTCAAAATATGCAAAGTATAAGAGTATGTTCTAACTCCATTTATATGAAACTAGGAAACACAGATCTAAATAGCTCGGTGATGGATGTGACCAGGGCATGTGGCCTGACTCGGAAGTGGCAAAGGCACCATTTTGGGGTAATGGCAATGCCCTCTATCTTGCCTTTGGTGGTGGTTATGTGGGTGAATAAATTCGCCAACATTTACCAAACGATATACTTAATACGTGTGCTCTTTGCTGTGTGCTGTGTGTTAGCCCTTAATAAAGCTGACTTAAAAAAATACCAATAGTGAAGTCTCTGCTCACTATTGTCTGCTCAAGCAACATTATCACAGACTTAGTTGCAATCTATGTTTCAAATCACTTAATTTTCTAATCTGCAAAATTAGAACAATTCTGGTCTGGCCCTGTTTTGGGAAATATTACACAGTTGTTCCTCATTATTTGTGGATTCTGTTTTTCCAAAATCACCTAATAACTAAATTTTACTTCTAATTCCAAAAACGGTACCTGTGGTGTTTTTTTGTGGTCACTATAGACACGCACATGTGCAGACTAACAAGAAAGTTGAGTTGCTCCTAGCTGAGGTCAAAGCAACATTTTTGCTAATTTCAGCTCTGATACTGTAAAAAGATGTCCTTTTCATGCCACATTTGTCACAATGTTGGGCTTTTTTGAGGTGCTTTTGATGTTGAAAATGGCTCCCAAATAGAGTGCTGAAGTGCGACCTAGTGTTCCTGAGGGTAAGAAGGATGGGATGCATGGATCGTCCAGAGAAAATGCATGTGCTGAGATCAGCTTCATTTGGTCAGGAGTCACAGGGTTGTTGACTGTGAGGTCCATGTTAATGAATCGACAATATATATATTAAATAAAGTCTCTTTAAACAAACATATATAATACAAAGTTATTTATTGAGCCAGTGAAGAAAACATGACTAGAGGCTCACGGAAACCTCGCCTGTATTTCCTCTAGGAGCAGCGACTGCGTATCTGGCTAGCTCAGTTGGTAACTTCATGAAACTATTACTATGAATAACAAAAACCCACTGTATATATATTTCTAGTCTTTCTTTCCTTTCTCAGTGAGAAGGCTTTGAGTTTTCACCACCTCAATTACTGCTGTCTGGCTTTTCTCCAAAATGCAAGTCAATCTTATTGGCTATGTGGTCTAACTGTGTAGGACATAGCAGGTCTCTTCTCCATTTGATCTGGAGAGTTCAGCTGTGGTGATATTCTTGGCTCTCTTTAATTTTCAAAACTTCCACAGCTTTTTCACAAACTACTGTCAAGCTATGCCCACTGATTTCTTCCATCTTTTGTACCTGTTATTTTCTTTAGATACATGGTTCTTTCTTTCCTCAATACTGATAAACATAGAATTTCATTTTTGGAGCCCATCATCCTTCTTGTGAGTGGTGCTGTTTCCAAACCTCTCCCTGCGGCATCCGAAATGTCTGCTTTACCTGTAAGAGCAGAGGCTGAGATGGGCTGCTATCAGTGACAACTCGGGCAAACAGATTTACACTCCTGAATTTAAAAAATTAATGTTGTCAGACACATTCAGTCTCTTATAAACATCTAGGTTTACTTCTATAATCAACTTTTACACAAAAAACTCAACTCATGCAGTTGTTCTGTCAACTTTCCTATACATCAATTTGTAATGTTTTTAAAAGTTGAAAACTGGAAAACTTTAAAAGCTGAAATTCAATGTTTTCGGTTCTCTTTGGAGACAATTCCACACTCCTCATTCAGAAGCTTCTTATTTGCTATTCTGGATCATTGTTCCCTAAATTAGTTCAGTTTTCCTTCTATTGTTTGGAAAGGGAAAGTAGTTTAACAAAACTCAAGAGAAAGATAATTTTCTTTAAAAAGCCACTTATTTCCTCTAAACAAAAAAAGGCACAGGGAGTTCTCTGCAGCCTACTGGTAGGATTCTGGGCTTTCACTGTTGTGGCATGGATTCAATCCCTGATCAGAGCACTAAGATCTTGCATACTGTACAGCATGCCCAAAACAAACAAAATAAACCTCCCTCCCCAAAAAAGGCATTAAAAAAGAAATCTATTGTGAAGATCAGAATACTATGATCAACCATGGAGGACATGACCATTTTTGTGTGCTTAGACCACCATGTGCTTCCTCTCTTCTGATTATACAATAAGCCCTACACTGCTATTAATACACAATGGTAAAGAGGGTAGGAGGATTAAAGACTGGCCTTGTGATGAACCATACTTTTAATGTAAATGAGTATGTGCCCCCTCCGGTCCACCTACCCCTTTCATCCCTGAATATTCTAACAAAACACACACAAACAGCATCCCCTGGTGGAAGCCCCTCAAAACCTATAGTAAGTAAGAAGTAACTCGATTATATTTTTAATTACTCAAAATTTAAAAGTCAACTTTAAAAACAGGGGCATCTACATTCAGCTCATCCATCCATTTTTATAAGAATGTTACTGCACAACATATACAGAAATGAATCTGAACTCTCACAACACGCTTGGTTCAAACAAGAACATGTTTCTTATACAGGGAGGGGTCTTCAAGGAGCAAGCTGCAGTCCAGGTGGCTGCTCAGGTGTGACCTACTTCAGACCTATAGCTGTTTTAAGTTTATGGGACAAACACATCTATTTGAAATGAGCCATCAAAAATATAAGATTTCCACGTGCTTTTGGTTATTTTTGAGATTTAAACATTTTTTCTGTTTAGAAAATAAAACAAAAGTACATTCCTCCTGGAAAGTGAAATACTCCTAAAGTGTGTGACCTTAAGGGGAACACAAGCTTCAGACACAGAAACTTCTACATACAGAGCAGACATTGATGGAATCTAAGGCATGTGAAATTTATTCCTGGCTCTTGAAAACCTGAATCAGCTATCTCCCACAACCACGTCCTTTTAAGAGTTATGTTCCTACTATAATACCATCCTGGGAGAAATATGTATTATTTCTAGCTAGAGCTTAAATCTCAAAATAATAATCCTACCAACTGATTTAATCAGGTGGCATTCACTTGGGTCGAATGGTGTTTGCAAACTCAGGGTGCCCAAGCAGAGGACTCTCCTAAATGAAGTAGCCTGCATGTCTGACCTATTGGTGCAGTTCAGTGGCTCAGTAGAGTCTGACTCTTTGTGACCCCATGGACTGCAGCACGCCAGGATTCTCTGTCCATCACCAACTTCCAGAGCCTACTCAAACTCATGTCCATCACATCAGTGATGCCACCCAACCATCTCATCCTCTGTTGTCCCCTTCTCCTCCCGCTTTCAATCTTTCCCAGCATCAGGGTCTTTTCAAATGAGTTGGTTCTTCGCATCAGGTGGCCAAAGTATTGGAGTTTCAGCTTTAGCATCAGTCCTTCCAATGAATATTCAGGACCGATTTCCTTTAGGATAGACTGGTTGGATCTCCTTGCTGTCCAAGGGACTCTCAAGAGTCTTCTCCAACACCATAGTTCAAAAATTCTTTGGCACTCAGCTTTCTTTATAGTCCAACTCTCACATCCGTACGTGACTACTGGAAAAACCATAGCTTTGACTAGATGAACCTTTGTAATGTCTCTACTTTTTAATACATTGTCTGGGTTGGTCATAGTTTTTCTTCCAAGGAGCAAGTGTCTTTTAATTTCACGGCTGCAATCACCATCTGCAGTGATTTTGGAGCCCCCAAAAGTAGAGTCTGACACTGTTTCCCCATCTATTTCCCATGAAGTGAAGGGAGCAGATGCCATGATCTTCGTTTTCTGAATGTTGAGTTTTAAGCCAACTTTTTCACTCTCCTCTTTCACTTTCATCAAGAGGCTCTTTAGTTCTTCTTCACATTCTGCCACAAGGGCGGTATCATGTGTGTATCTGAGGTCATCGATATTTCTCTTGGCAATCTTGATTCCAGCTTGTGCTTCATCCAGCCTGGCATTCTGCATGATGTACTCTGCATAGAAATTAAATAAGCAGGGTGACAATATACAGCCCTGATGTAGTCCTTTCCCTATTTGGAACCAGTCTGTTGCTCCAAATCCAGTTCTGACTGTTGCTTCTTGACCTGCACACAGATTTCTCAGGAGGCAGGTCAGGTGGCCTGGTATTCCCATCTCTTTAATTTCCCACAGTTTTCTGTGATCCACACAGTCAAAGGGTTTGGCATAGTCAATAAAGCAAAAGTAGATGTTTTTCTGGAACTCTTTTTCAGTGATCCAGCAGATGTTGGCAATTTGATTTCCAGTTCCTCTGCCTCTTCTAAATCCAGCTTGAACAACTGGAAATTCATGGTTCATGTACTGCTGAAGCCTGGCTTCAGAATTTTGAGCATTACTTTCCTAGCGTGTGAGATGAGTGCAACTGTGCAGTAGTTTGAGCGTACTTTGGAACTGCCTTTCTTTGGGACTGGAATAAAAACTGACCTTTTCTAGTTCTATGGCCACTGCTGAGTTTTCCAGATTTGTTGGCATATTGAGTGTAGCACTTTTACAGCATTGAACAATTCAGAAAACATTTATTAAGTTTCTTATATTCACAATTTTTAAACTCTCCACCCACCCAACATTCACTGAACACCAGTAGCACTGGGCTTGGCACCTGGAAACTGAACTACACTAAAATATACAAGCTAGCAGCTTGTATATTTGTGGATAAATATGATATTTATATCAATCATATAATATATTGTGGATAAACAAGCTACTACAATAAGTTTTCTGCCACAGCAACGCTCAAAATACACCAATAGACTGGAGAAAGGAGCAGTAACTGCCCCCAGGGATAATGGGTGGGTGTCACAGAGAAGAAAAACTGGAATTGCTTGTTTTTACCTTTCATCATGATATCTTACAACATATGTGACAATACAGACACAAGCACCAGTCTCCATGTACCCATGACCTGGCTTAAATAATTAGGAACTCGGCCCCTTTTGGTTCACTGAAACCCCCACATGCTGCCCCCCAACACTTTTGTTTTGCTCTGAAAGCCAATCCTCAACATTTTTATCTGTGTTTGAAGACTGACCTGGAAAGGATCTTTGATGAGTAACACTCACCTCCCCATCTATTTTTCTGCTTGCAACCCTGCCAGAGTCATATACCCTAATTCTTGCTGGTGACACCAAAACCTGGGCTGGTTCAGGGCAAAGACCTAAGACGTTATGGGCACCTCTGCACTGGGTGCAGGACAAGATGGAGCTGATTCAATGAGACCCCATCCTACCTTATCTGGAATGCTGACTGCATTCTTTTAGCCCTTGGTGCTCTTAAAACTGCTATTTCTTTAGAAGCTTACTGAGCACCTAACGTTTGTATACAATGTGGTTACAGTACACACTGGACGTCCCTCAGAGCTCAGTTGGTAAAGAATCCAGCTTGATTCCTGGGTCGCGAAGATCTGCTGGAGAAGCGATAGGCTACCCATTCCAGTATTCTTGGGCTTCCCTTGTGGCTCAGCTGGTAAAGAATCTGCCCGCAATGTGGGAGACCTGGATTTGATCCTTAGGTTGGTAAGACCCCCTGGAGAAGGGAAAGGCTACCCACTCCAGTATTCTGGCCTGGAGAATCCCATGGACTGTATAGTCCATGGGGTCACAAAGAGTTGGACAAAACTGAATGACTTTCACTTCACTTCACAGTCCACATTCCCATGAGCCCACTGCAACTTCAGACTGTATAGGTGTTGTCCTGGCGGCTAAGCTGCCCCAGAGTTGGGTCCTGTCACCACCTTCATCTTCCTTAGGTGGGGAGCCTGGTGCATCTGAATGTCTGGGCTATCTATCTCCCATTCCTTCAGAGTTTTCTCTCAACATCCATGCAGTTAGTTACCTAACCCAGAGCATGACCCTGGACTCCCTCTCCAGCACAATCTGACTATTCCTTTGAGGCCATCCACCACTGTCCACCTCCATCATCATCCTTCTGTCCAGGCACCCATAACATCTCAGGCCTCTGTGCTCTTACCTGGGAAGCTCCATTTCTCTCACTGATGACGAAAGTCACACCTACTGTGCTCCTGCACACATACACCATCTCACAAGAGTCCATGCCACCAAGACATCATCACCTTCATTTTGCTGATGGGGAAACTGAGGACGGGCACCTTAGCTACAGTCCCAGAACCAGTGAGCAGAAGGGCCCAACTTGAGTGTAACCACACGTCCCAGTGATCCCATATCTAAAATTCTTAGTGTGTCTAACAAACAATATCTGCAAATTGGAAACTCCACGGGATTCTCCTTGTGAGATGTTTCTGTTTTCCAATTGGGTTTCATGGTTTCTCTAGTTTTACAATTGTTTTGGTTAGAGATTTCAGTTTCTTTAAGCCATATTTAAACAAAACCATATTTTAAAATGATGAAATTTTAGGTATTTCTATTAGAGCTCCACAATAATGTAAGGGTACAAAGAAGAACACAGATATGAACTGAAATGCCACATGGGTCATGACTTGATTTCCAAGAACAAAATGGAGAATCAACAGAAGGAAGCTGGGTTTTAATATTAATATAGTGAGACTATATCAATGGTGATGGTCATAATTTTCTAAATGGCAAAATGTTATATTAACTTTAGAGTTTTGAGTACACATTTCAAGATCATTTAGTCCAACCTTCCTCATTTTCTTGATGAGGAAACTGAAGCACAGCAGTTAGGCAGGTTACCTGAGCTAAATTCATTCTTTTGCCTCTGGCTGTCCACATACCAGAACCTTACTGTGATTAAGAAGTGATATCGTATACTCTATAACCCAAGAGACAGAGAAACACAACTCTTTATCTACCTTTTGGTATCTCGATTTTCCACTTAAAGGTCATGTTAAATTTGATGTTAAATCAATGCAAAGTTGTAGGCTTAACAGTATTCGACTGTGTCAATCAGGAACATGGGGAACTCAGAGCCAAAACTTTGCTTTTCCAGAATCACAAGGGGCAATGTAAGCTGTGGGTACCTGTTTGAAGTCAAGGCTATTTAAGGCTATTCAGAAATTTGGCATGTTCTTCTCCTCTCGGTAACAAGGTTTCTCCTCCTATCTTTGGACCTGTCTTTTCCTAGAAAAACAGAAACAGTTTAATAAGAAATGGGTCAACAATATTTGCATGGGTCACTAAAATCTATCACCTTACAGATGACATACCTTTAACATTCCATCCCGTTCCCATTTGAAGAGGCCACAATTACTGAAACAGAAAAGATGGGAATGACTCAGTGATGAGGTTACAGGTCCACATACATGAAGATAACAGTGCTCCTTGCACTTTGGGGGAGATCCACCTCATTTAAGCAGAAGCTCACTAAGGTGAGATTCATATTCCAGTTTACATTCTACTGCTACTGAAAATACACATGTCAGTGATCTGAGCAATGGTTTTGAAGTGTGTCAAAAGCCAGATACTTCAGAAAAGGAATTTCTGAAGGTAGGGCTGCATAGGGCTATGCACTCTACAGGCGAGGAGAGTGAGCTTGGTTTCCAGGGAAGGTCACTGGGATGACCCTCAGATTGAGAAAGCCAGCCTACAGTGACAAGAAGCCCATGGCTTGTTCCTTTCTCCTTTTCTGGAACTCAGTGGTTGTGGTAAGAGAGGATTACTCTTCCTTTGGGTTTAAACAATACTTCCCCGTTTTCAGTAGTGAGAACAGGAAAGAAAGTGACTTTTCCATTGAAAGGTCACTGTTAAGTTTGAGGCCAAAGCAACACAACAGGAAGAAAATCTTTTCCTGGTCCAGAGATTTTTCACTCTCTTTAGTCAAAGGGCCTAGAGGTTCATTCTCATTGTTTAACATGGTAGTTGCATCCAACCCTGAGAAGGCAGAGGGATACTATGGGGAAAGCTTATTTTCTAGCATTTTACACTGGGGAGAGAGAAACAAATGAAATACAGTAAAGTCATGGGACTGTGGCTCCCAGGAGTCTTGGATCTGAGAGGGTCTTGGGCATAGGGCCACCCCATCAGGCTCATCCTTTCTGCCCATTTTCCTTAGACCCTACTCTGAGCACCAGCTGCAAAGAACTTAGCCCAGAGCCTCTCCATCCCCTTCCCCAGCTACAGACCTGTTTAATATCTATTGAGAGAACTTTCACAGCCTACTACCGGATCAACAATGATATTACACACAACTCACTGTCAGACAACTATAATGCATGGGCCAACTCCAGCCTGCCACAGTTTTCATGAATGTTTTTAAACACAGCCATGTCTATTTGAGTATTACCTATGACTGGCACAACATGTCTGAGTAGTGGTGAAACAGACCACAGGGCTGGCAAAGCCTAATATATTCACCATTTGGCCTTTTACAGAAAAAGTTTGCCATTTCTGCTCTAGATCAAGAATTGACGAGAGAGAGACCACAGAAAGCACAAGTTTTTAACAAGGTAACAGTGCCACCTGGGGCCTGAAATGCATCATATTCTTTCATTTGAGTTGCACTTACTGCTTATCTTTAATGATCACATTTCTCTGATACTCTATTGTTTTACACAAGCTCTTGCTGTTACAATATTTTGGAGAGAAGTCAAGTATCAATATATGAATAGGTACTTTAAGCAATTCTAATCTCAATTGTTAAAAAAAAAAATGCACAAACCAGCTCTGACAAGGGGATGAACCAGCATGGGGTTTGGGTTCCTCTACCCCACCCACATTCCAAATCAGCCGTGGAGAAACTAGACATGAGAGTGAAGTTTGGGCTCCAGGAAATAAACAACCACCCAAATGAAATAAGTGAATAACAACAAAAAGTAGTGAGGACATGCTGGTGAAACATTCTCGGGAAGACTGAAAGTGATAGCAAAATTGTCTCAAGTTCCAAAGACTCAACATCATACAATCCACCACCCAAGCTCCATTTAGTCAACAAACATTTCTGATAACCTAGTGTCAGGCACTGTATTTAGTACTGGGGGTACAGTCGTGAAAGGGGGAGGATCCCTTCCCTCCAGGAGCAGTTGGGGATACCCAGGAGCCATAAGGAGGCATAGAACAAGGCTGACCCTCTCAGGGTCAAGGACCGTCTGAAGTTTCTAAGGAACAGCATCACCCGGGAATTCCAAAAAGGTTCAGGAAGCCTATGGGGCCAAGAACCCCAGCAATTCTCATACCTGCAATGCTTCTGGGGGAGTCTGTCAAGGGAGATAGTTCTGTTTCCACAGGGACACTTGAAAAACCTCTTCACACCGTCATGCCAGTGGTAGTCATGCTGCTCGCTGACACAGGTCTCCAGAGGCTTGAAGTGGGTGTAGGCACACTGCATAGAACCAGCACAAAGATCTGCTCAAGAGCTCTGAAGGAGAGAGGAGCCAGCTGCCATGCGGCCTGTTCCTCAAGACTTCTGTTTTCTTGTCACTACCAGGCAGTGACTAGTGGAGTTACTATCTTTTAAGAGCAGTGATCCCTGTGAATTCTTGACTTTTCCCATATTAATACCATTTTTTCTCATGTTTGTCCCAACTTCAGGTCTAAAATTCATAGTAATCTTCTGTGACATCAAGAATAGCTAGGGAGAAGGAAGAAAAGGACTGGAAATTTCTAAGTAGCTTCAGTTGGTCTACTCTGTATTCACTCTAGTCCCTGATTATAAGACTAGAGGTTATAGGCATGGGGCCTATTTAGGAAGGATGATGAGCTGCTTTTTCACTTTCTCTTACAAGGCCTCTGAAAAGGATTATAAGCTTATTACTACTCCTACTTCATAAGCAGTAAAACCAAGAAAGATCTTAAGTAATTTAATTTTGATCCTAAAATGGACTGAACAGAATAAGAAATGGTAGGAGAGGGTTGAAACAGAGTCAGGACAGTGCTATGTAATTTCTGGTAATCACACTGAGTCTAGATGAACAACTTTTGGCCTTGGCAACCTCAAAGAGGGCAGAGTACAGTGGTATGCCAATTGTGTTAGGCAAAATCATCCTCTCATGATATGCACACCCTATTCCCTGGAACTCACAAGTATGTTATGTTACTGGCAAAGGGGAATTGAGGCTGCAGATGGAATGAACATTGCTCATCAGTTGATTTTAAGACTGGGAAATTATTCTGGATTGTCCAGGTGGGCCCAAAGGATTCACAAGAGTCCTCAAGAGTGGGAGAGAGGAAAGGAGGTTGGAGCTATGCGTTGAGAGGACCCCACCTCCCACTGTTGATTCTGATGACGGAGGAAGGGGCTATGAGTCAAGGTATGTAGGCAAGCTCTAGAAGCTGGAAAAGGCAAGGACACGGATTTTCCCCTAGAGCTCTAGAAAGGAATGTACCCTATTGACATCTGGATTTCACCCCAGCAAAAGCCACATAAAATTCTGACCTATAGAACTGTAAGATAATATATCTGTGCTGTTCTGAGCCCCCAGCTGGTGGTCATTTGTTACAGGAAAGGAATACACCAGCTCTGTCCTAATATGGTCATCTTGTCAGAGGAAAAGCTGTCCTCCAAAGTAAAGGCTTTACTGACTGCACTTTTTCAAAGGAGTAGTTGGTTCAGTGCTGCCCCCCCCAAATATAAAGGAGAATCTAAGGTTTAAAAAATAAAGTCAGAGAAAGTTGTACTTGCAAGCTAAGCCTCTTCTTCCTCTTACACATGCTCACAATGCTGATTAGTCAGGCAGGTATATTCAAAAGGAATGGTAATGCCAGGAAACATGTACAGAAAGAACTTTTCCGGGGGACATATACGTTAGGCCCTGAGCGGAAGGGAACAAAAGTGGTTGATCACATCTGATGCCAAGTCAAAATTTTCAATTAAGGCCCCAGGGACTGGAAACTAAGGATTGAGGACATGTTAAAACTTGAGAAGGGTGGCTTCCCTGGTGGCTCAATGTAAAGAATCTACCTGTAAGAGATGGGTACAATCTCTGGGCCAGGAAGATCCCACACGCCACAGAGCCACTAAGTCCATGTGCCACAACTATTGAGCTTGTGCTCTAGAGCACACAAGCCACAATTACTGAATCCCATGCTCCCTAGAGCCTGTGTTCTGCAACGAGAAGCCATTGTACTGAGAAGCCAAAACTGTAACTAGAGAGCAGTGCTCTCAATGGCTACAACTACAGAAAAGCCCACGCAGCAACAAAGACCAAGCACAGCCAAAAACAAAAAAAACTTGAGGAGGAGAGATAACACTGGGGTTTTGCCTAATTAAATGACCCTAAACCCAGGCAGGACTCTGGTCACAAAACATGGCTCCATACCCCACCAAGTCTCCACACCCTGCAAGGTCACAGAGCCCACAGATAGGCCATAGGGAGAGCCGTCTCCCGCACTCACCGTCTTGCATGTCACGATTCGACATTTTACTTCCCGGGTGTTTCTCATCTTTTCTTCCATTTGTTCTTTTTTCACTAGAGGCTCAAAATAGCATTCCTGTAGCTCAGCCTCGGCCTGGAGTGACATGACACCCAGAAGACCTTGAACCAAATCTGATACAGACTCAAGTAGCTGTTTAATAATAATCAAATCGGACCTGAAGAAACAAGCTAACTGTATGAACGCATGGCTCAGTGAACTGCAACCCAAAAGATGGTAAGTAGAAAAAAGCCCTTAATGGACAAATAGAAGGCATGAAACCATTTGGTGATGTGTAAGACACTAAACACAAATTTAAACTACTGACATGATTAGCAGTGTCACGAGCTCATGTGCTCCAGAAGGGAAATGTTTCTGTTGTTCCGACACAGACTAGTTTATGGGAGGTGTTGGATGCCTCCTCAGTGATGGTACTCCATTGTTTGATTCTATTCCCCAGACCAAGCACTTGGAAAGAACAATCCTTGCTTGTCTGGAACAATGTGTAAGGGTGAGGGCAGAGAGCTATTTATGACAGAATGTGGTCACAGTTCAAGTCAGCACAGCTGAACAAGGTATAGCGTGCCAGAGAATTTGGCTCTATAGTCTTTCAGAGTCTGCTTGAGCTCCTCTCCTAAGTCTCGAGTCCAATAGTTAAAAATATTTAATTGTCTCCTTAGTCCTTTATTAACCAAAAGAAAGGTAGATCATTTGGCATGCTGGCACTAAATAAGGGACATTTAAAAAATCTGCTGTAACACTTTTTCTGTTATCTCAGTGACCACTATCCCTGCTACTGACAGGGACCACAAACACTACACCTTTTGCAGTGCACGGAACAGTACCTCATACATCAAAGGATTGTTCTGAATGTTCTACAGGACATCCATGTTGATGGAAAACCTATTATAACTTTTGAACCTAATAGCTTTATTTATATACAACCCTACGACACTTGGAGAAGGCAATGGCACCCCACTCCAGTACTCTTGCCTGGAAAATCCCATGGACGGAGGAGCCTGGTAGGCTGTGGTCCATGGGGTCACTAAGAGTCGGATACAACTGAGCGACCTCACTTTCACTTTTCACTTTCATGCATTGGAGAAGGAAATGGCAACCCACTCCAGTGTTCTTGCCTGGAGAATCCTGGGGACAGGGGAGCCTAGGGGGCTGCCGTCTATGGGGTCGCACAGAGTTGGACACGACTGAAGCAACTTAGCAGCAGCAACTACGACACTTGTGCATGGTTTTAATATACACTGACTAATCCTAAAGTGCAACCGGACAAGTGGATGGTTATGGAGGGACAACTGTGCTTTGATATCTTGTACAACACAGTAACTTGATATTTTTATACAATATAAAATTATTATAAAATACGGAAACACTTTCGTATCAAAGTCAATTTAAATAATGTTGAATGATACTCTTCAAAGCAGCAAAGGCAAAGCTAAAATCTATTAGCAATATTCTTGTTCTTGAAAATAAATTCAAACAAACCAACATATAACTAATGTTTCAGCTGAGGTTACAGGAACAAATTCTGAGTCCCATAACAGAGCACCCGAGTCAGAGGATAGCTCTGTTACCTGTGACCTCCTGGGCTCTTTCTTACCTCTTTTAAGATCCCCGTGTGCCTCGATTTTGCTTTTAGAATTGTCTGAAATTCCTCAGATTCCAGGTAGGCAAGTTGCTCTCTCCTTTTTTTCTTGGCAGGCTCCAATTCATCCTCAGCTACAACAGAATGAAAAAGTGTGAGCTGTCACAGAGGAACTGCGGAGAGTCAGTGTGCCTCACCAACTCAGCTTCTCCCTGCTCTGTGTTCCCCGCCATAAGATCCTTCAAACTGAATTTACCTCCCCTAGTATCAACAAAGGGAGGCTCTTAGAAGTAGTAAACTGAGAAGTACAAACCAGAATGGAGGGAGAGGATGGCAGGTTTGATCACTAAATTAGAATCTCTTTTTCACCTTAAAATATGGGCCAATTATGAAAAGACGTAACAACAACAAAATTCCTATCTACAAATTGAGGTTAAAGTGACAATTGTCAGCTTGTTTTAAAAATTAAAATAGGGCAATTTAAAACAAAGTCTACTCCTTTAAAGCAAAGTAAATCTTTATACTAACATATGGGTGCAAAGATCAAATGAGTAATCCCAAGATTTTAAACTGTACATAGTTTCATTTTAATTCAACATGATTATAAAAAACAATCAGTTCCAGCTGCAGAAATTCTACTTAGGTCCTCTCCATAGAGGAAAAGTGGAAAAAAAATAATGACTTTTGATGTCAAGACTTCCCTGATAGGTCAGCTGCTGAAGAATCTGCCTGCAATGCAGGAGACCTCGATTCAATTTCTGGGTCGGAAGATCTGCTGAAGGAATAGGGTACCCACTCCAGTATTGGGCTTCCCTTGTGGCTCAGCTGGTAAAGAATCTGCCTGCAATGCGGGAGACGGGAGACCTGGGTTCAATCCCTGGAATGGGAAGATCTCCTAAAGGGAAAGGCTACCCACTCCAGTATTTTGGCCTGGAGAATTCCATGGCCTGTATAGTCCATGAGGGCGCAAAGAGTCAGGCGTGACTGAGCGACTTTCACTTTCAGTCTTTCAGCCTTCAGGCTGATTATGTTTTGGAATGTTTCCTCTGTAAGTAGTGTCTTTCCCCACTGGATAGCTTCCCATTTGGAGTACCTTGAGGAGAAAATGTGCTGTTCTTTTCTACACGTTCCTTCACTTCCAGGACATCCTGGGGTTCCTTTAGCTTCTTAATGCTATTTGGGTCTGTTTTTGTAAGAATCTGGCCTTTTGACCTTAATTTGGTTATAGCAGCTAACTAGGAAAACAGAAAAGAGAGGGAGATAAAAATCTAAACGATGACATAGACATCTGTAGCTCTGTATCCCTTTCCAATGAATTAACCAGTGAACTCTCGCAGTTCTCCAACATACATTAGCAAAATATATCTTCATTTTATTTAGTGTTATTAACACAATTATTAAAACTTCAAAGAAGGGAAAACAGGTCTCTAAGTTAGCAAACCAAATCTCAGCTTATTTTTTAATTTCAGATACTCTGTAAGCTTTTAGATCCATAAAGGAACCACATAAACAATTTAGAAGTTTGTTTTGAACAGAAAAAAGAATTCCAAGTCTGTCACTTACTAGTTTACAACCTGACTTAATTGTTCAGCTTCAGTTTCTACATTTGTAAAATGAAGATGACAACCTCATCTTTTAGAGTTGTAGTTGAAGAATAAAATGAGATAATGCAAGCCAAGCATGTACTTATACATAGTAAATAGCACGTATGCACAAATATCAGACACAGAATAATAGTAACATAGGTGTGTAATTGCTATTATTATTACTGAAGGTGTGGCTTTGCCTTGCAGCTAGCCTTTGCTCTTCATGTGATTCTAGCTGCTAACTAGGACAAAGACAGGTTCAAGTCGGGGGCTCGGTGACTCAGGAAGAGGAGAGGTTCTGACCATCCCCAACTGCCACTTCAATCAGAGCAATTTAGTTCTAGCTGTCTATAGACTGGGCTTCTACGTAAGATTTCTTCCATGTTATCTCCTGCAGCCTGACAAGAAATAATGTAGAGACAGTGGCTAGTTTTCCTGGATTAAATTAATGGCACTGTTGATAGCAATTATCATTTAAAATTCCTTTGACTCTAATTATCATGATCAAGAAATAGGTATGAGGTAACTGTCTTTTCTGGTTACGGGTATATTAAGTTTGAAGCACCAGTTATGTCTCACAGAATACAAATCCAAGTGGTGAAGAAAAGAGATGCCAGTTACCTTTTTGGCTTCTGCTAAGGCACTCAGTTTTGGTCTTGGTGGTGGTGACTCATCAAAAAAGAGGACATCGTCTCCTTCTGAGATGCCTCTTCCAAGCTTGGGCATCTGCGTGGCTGGGGTTCCTTTCATCTTGGGGAATTCAGCCCCCATTGGTGGAGATCGACAAGGGGGCTGCTGAGAAGAGGATGGCAGAGCTGGGCTCTTGATTTCACTGGAGCTTTGCAGAAAGCTTTATAAAGAAAAAGGAAGTCACAAACTACGCACACAAGCACAAAACAGACAGACTGGGAGACTGCAGGCAGGCCACCAGCTGATAAGTAGTCGTCAGTAAAATAATTTTCCATCCTTGGTTATTCAGATTAGCGCACAGTAAAAACAAAACTAATCTCATTAATTCTTCAGTTAACTGATTCTTCACTGAATAAATGCTAATTGTTTCACCAATTCAGAACTGACTACTAATTTTATCAATTGGCTTTCTAGTGGGGTCGATATATGGAGCATCTTCAGCCCTGAAGGTGAGGTGTGCCCTCTGGTTAGCTGAGATGCTTCAGGAACTCACTGAATGTGTGTATTTTGTTTATTCTACTAGGATGAGGTAACACACACGAGACAATTGGAAGTCATAGAAGAAGGGTGCTATTAATATAATTCACGCTGATTATTTTATATATGGGCTTTTTTTTAGTTTTAAGACGATATTTTATTTTTATAGTATAGTAGTTTTACAATGTTGTGTTAATTTTTGCTGTATAATATATCTCTTCCTTCTTGAATCTCCCTCTTATCCCTTCATATGTGGCTTCAGTTCAGTTCAGTCGCTCAGTCGTGTCCGACTCTTTGTGACCCCATGAATCACAGCACGCCAGGCCTCCCTGTCCATCACCAACTCCCGGAGTTCACTCAGACTCACGCCCATGTGGCTTCAAGGGCTATGTAAAAACAACAAAGGTCAGCAATCATTTGTCCAAACCTTTCATTGTAGAGATGAAGAAACTGAGGCCCAAGACCCCACTGTCCATTGAGAGGCTGAGGACTAGTACCAGGTAATCCTGAGCCAGTCTTCTTTTCACTACCATAATATCCTCACTCCTGTAAGTTCTAGGCTGAGTCTGCAAACTGCCTACCAGATGCTGCCCAAAGATAAGTTATGTCTGGCCAGGAAAACTTTCAAAAACTTTAAACTGTAATGCCTTTAAACTGACAGGTACTTTCCACTCCCCACAAGGTCCATATATGTCCGTGTATATACATATACATTCATGTCGTCTGTAGGCCCCTGATGAATACTGATATAGATAGCCTACCAGAACCTCAAACTAACCTGCCTGAGGCCAAATCTGTTCCCCTATTTTTCCAAAGCATCTCTTCTTGACTCATAATAGCATTTCTCCCCCTATGGAACCACATACCCTGTAAGTGCCCAGGTCTGGGACAGCAATAGTTCAACACTGGAGTAGAACAGGTAGGTGTGAGTTTAAACTTGGCTCCAACATCTACTAGCTCTCTGGTCTTCAGGTACATTAGTTACAAAACAAGGATAATAACACTTCACAGATTATGGTAAGGACCAATGTGAAGTGTGTACAGTGTAAAGCATGGTGGTCAGCATACACTGGGTGCCTGCAGACAGTAGCTTTTACTAGCATTCAAATAACTTGAATTCAAGAATCTTTGATTCATTCACTTTCCATACCCATTTCCACTTGATTTTGCCTCTCAAATGACTCTCTATTCTCAGTGTCTCAACTTTATCACTGACCTGAACAAATGCAGAAGCCATGTACTGGCTCAGACTGTAATTAAAAAACCTAACTGGCAAAACTGAGAAACAGGTGGCAAACTGGCCACAGTCTACTTTCCTTTTTCACAAAACTGTCTTTGTATGTCATTACTTTCTCTTTTCTACAGTGACATTAATTACTACAGCCTGTAGTACCTGGTCTCAGGATTCACTAGCATGAGTCAGAAATACTTACCTTTAAATGCTTTACAACTTTAAAAGTTATGCTAAAATTATTTTTAAAAAACTTTCAAAGTTGAAAAGGTGGCCAACCACCTCAAATCCAAGGTTACATTTCTGAAATCTATTAGGACAGCCGCAGAATTCATGAGATGAGCAATCTAAACAGGGAATATTAAACTTGTGACTCCTACCGTTTCTGTATTTCTTCTGATTTCTTTTTCCGCATCTCTAACATATGCTGCTTCTGTTGCTTCAAGAGGGCTGATGCTGAGATAGACTGGAAAGCAGGTTTCGGGCTCCCCACGATCCCTAAAACACAAGCCACAGGCTGAGGAAGTTCTGAAAGGGGCAGGGTCTCAGGTGTGGACACTAGAGCAGGTGCAGGCTGACTCTACCTGATGACTTGGCTTTGGCTAAATGATGTTTCAGGTTTCTGGCTCCAGATGTAGGCAAGTCCATCAATTCCCTGAATTCCTCAGAACAAGACAAGCTCTTCTGGGGTATTCCTGAAATATATATCAGGTTTAGAGGATTCAAAATTCAGTCTATTTCCTGTCGTGTGTCTTATTCCTTTTTAAACTCTGCTTTCATAATTTTTTCATTTGTAAAACGAAGTAGATGGAATATCAAGAGAAAAGAGAATCCTTAACCTCTAATATCAGACCAGTAGGGCTTGCAGCTAAGACAAATATCTTACTTTGAAAAATGATTAAAATACTATTATCTGAGGGGTCATTTTACACACTATTTCTGGATTATGCACTACGGGAAAGGGTCCACGTTAGACTTTGACTGCTGTTATAAACAGAGCCCCAGGGACAGAGTGGAGGTGGCATTCTCTGACCTGGACTTGTTTTAGTGAAAGACAGGAAGTTTACAATGCTGATTCTAGTGCCAGACACTAAGAGTTAGACCCAGATATAGCAAGACGTTTTAAAAACCTAAGACACAGGTACTATTAATATGCTGTTGCTTAAGGTGCTGCCAACGAAGTTTGGTTCTTTTAGTTTAGGTGACGTCACTCAGTATACTTTAGAGTTAGGAACTAATTGTTTTCAATCCTGAAGATTACAAATTTAAGATGGAGAAAGAAACAAAGTTACCTAGTTTTTGTTGAGTTTCCTGAAGAATCAAGTCTGTGCCCTTAACCACCAGGTTAGTTAGAGTGGTTTGAATCCTTTTTTTTGGAGCAACAGCGGCTGCACTGAAAAGGAAAATGAAAACCACTGAAAGTCAATGCTCTATGAGGTAAAGAAGGCAGAAAAGTAGTTGTTACAAAATGTCAATGTTTCTCAAAGCTCCTTTTAAGTAGACTGTAGTTAATACCATGGTCCTACCCCTAACTGGTGTGTGCATTATGTCACAGACCTAAGACAGGCAACTTACAAACTTGCTTGAAGGCCATTCCGGAAAAGTAAATTGGCAAAAGAAATTAAAATATGCCAACACTTTGATCAAGACTAGGACTTATCAACAAGTCTAGGATTTACGTTAAGACTTGTGCAAAAATTTAGGATATTAATGGAAGCTTTGTATTGTTAAAAGTTAGAAATATTATGTTTATCCATAGGGAATTATTTAAATTATCAGAGCCATGTAAAAGAATACTATGTAGCCACTAAAAATAATGCCGTTAAGTGAATATTCCACAAAGAAAAATTCATTATTTTTACGGGAGAGAAGAACACTGCAAATTATAGGCATACTATGACCTCATTTTATACTATTAAAAATTTATACTTATGGGAAATGTCCCCCCCAAACCATATATACCAAAACTAACGGTTATCTAGATGGTGGGATTATAGATGGTTTTTATTGTCTTCTTTTGGCTAAACTGTACATATGTTTAAAAAAAATAATGTTATATGCATTGCCTTTTGCAATTTGCTAAAATACAGACATTATTTTAAATCTTAAAAATGTTCTTGATATTACAAAATAGACAGGAGGTGAAAGTCCTCTAGTCCAATGTCTCTTGGATTGAGGACAAAATCTGTTTTATTCTTGAACCAACTGTAGCTCCCTTGAGCCAAATCCCTGCCTCAAATGTATTTTATAGAGTCAGGTGACAGGCCATCAGTCACCTACTCAAGGACTCTAGGGAGAGGCTGAGATCCCCAGGAGTGCCAGCTTCAGCAGTATCCCCCTTCCCTGTGAGGCTTCTCTGCATATTCATTCACTAAATTCACTGTGGGTTCCCCAAGATCTACAACCTCACACTCACAATGGAAATGATTTCAAAGATGTCAACACTATGATAAACACTTTCAGTGGCCAATCAGTCCTGACAAAGTTGGACTATTCACATTAGAAGCCAAAGAGGAAGTGTGCATTCCCTGTTAAAGACCAGGATAGCCCGACTCAGTTTCTCCTCCTTCTAAGTATGTTTTCTTCTCTTCCCAGGAATGAAATAACCTTGTTTTGGGTCTCTTCTCTTCTGCTACACTGTTTTAGGCAGCTTGTTATAAAAGATAAAACCTGTACAAACCTTCTAGGACTGGGACAAAAATGTACAACCACTGGGCTTACTTTTTGTTTTTTCCTTTTTGGCCACACAGCACAGCATGCAGAACTTCCCCAATCAGGGATGCAACTCACGCTCTCTGCAATGGAAGCAATGGGTCCTAACCATTGAACCATCAGAGAAGTCTTAAATGAAGACCCCAGCCCTCAAAGAAGCTCTGAGAATGTCTTACATTGAGGCTGCATATGAGGCTGAAGAAACGCCTCCATAGTAAAAACCATCCTGACACAGCCGTTCCTTCAGGCTGATGCCTTTGCGAGCAAACTTCTTTGGAATGCGGCCTCCAGAGAAGGTGGACTGCAAGTCAGCTCGCCTGGCGCTAAGCCTCTTGTACTGGGCCTGGATGTGATACTGACAGTACTCACAGTCGTTCTGTGAAGAGAAAGAGCAGCTGTATCAACATTAGGGCAATAGGCCGGGGACAATGTTAATGGACACAACTCCTTTACAACTCCTTTCTCCCAGCCTCACAGAGACCTGTTCTGTGGGCAAAACTCTCTCGGCTAACTTCTGAAATCATTCTCTATCCACAGCTAAGAAGCACCTTAGAAGTTCATCCTCTAGGTAAGGGGATGGAGTAGGGGTGATAAATTGGAAGACTGGGATTCACACACACACACACACACACACACACAATTATATATAAAATACATGACTAATAAGGACCTACTCTATAGTACAGGGAACTCTATTCAGTACACTGTTGTATACCAGAAACTAACACAACACTATAAATCAACTATACTCAATAGAAATTAAGAAAAAAAAAGTTAAGGGGACTAAACTCTGAACACACTATTCAGGTAAAAGAAAAAGTGGTACTTTTCAATGCCTTTGTCCTCTTTCTACAATGGAAATAAAGTCAGTTTCTAGGATGAACCTTCAAAATGTTATGCCAAATGAAAGAAGTCAGACACAAAGGTCCCATGTTGTATGATTCCTTTTATGGCATATATCCAGAGACAGAAAACAGATTATAGGTCATCAGGGAAATGGTTACTTAATTGCTAGGGGGGTGTTTTTTAATGGGGCGATGAAAAAGATTTTGAAACCTGAAGCTGGTGGTTGGACAATAAAGTGAATACACTAAATATTACTGATGTAAATGGTTAACTATACATAATGTGAATTTTACCTCAACAGAAGTTAAAAAATAAAACAAAATCAATTTCCTTTCTGTTTCTCTGGTTGACTCTCAGACAAATGCTTCCCTTACAGTGAAAGGAGCGAAGAGAAACTATGAAGTATTGTCGAACTAGGTGAAACTTACGAGATGCTGACAATGGAGGTTTAATGGTCCAGCTCTTGTGATCTGACAAGTATACTTCCCCTGAGACCTCTTTCCAACTGTCTCCTTCCTCCCTATTTCCTGCTCACTAGTTCATCTGTTAGACAGCAATGAGCGAAATAAAAAGAGATGAAACCAGAACCTATTATCCAGTCCTTTCAAAGAGCTCTAAGAAGTACCACTTCACATCCACTTGGATGGTTGAAATCAAAGACAGACAGTAACAAAGTGTTAGAGAAACTAGAACCCTCACATACTGCTAGGGAGATTGTAAAAGCCACCTGGGGAAACCAGTTTGGTGGTTCCTCAAAAACCTAAATACAGATCCAGCAATTCCACTCCAGGTATAAGTTGAGGCAACTGAAATGGAAATCCTACGTACATAAAAACCTGTATATGCATGTTGACAGCAGCATTATCCGTAACAGTCAGATATGAAAACCACCTAAGTATCTATCAACCAATGGATGAACTGAGTGTAGTCTATCCATACAATGGAGCATTATTCAAATATCGAAAGGAATGAAGTGCTGATAAAAAGGCTTTGTAGCATGAGCATAGCACAGATGATTTTTAAAAACATTATTCTAAGTCCAAAGAAGCTAGATACAAAAGGCTGTACATTATACAATTTCACTGTATGAAATGTCTAGAATAGGCGAATCTATAGACAGAAAGTAGATGAGTAGTTGTCAGGACTGGAGGAGAGGGGGAATAGAGAATTACTATTAGTGGGTATAGGTTTTTAGAAGGGGACTGGAAATGTTCTGAAATTACCTGGTGGAGATGATTGCACAACCCTGTGAATACATTAAAAATCACTAGATTGTGCACTTCACAACTGAATGGTCTGGTGTGTGCATTCTATTCAGTACAATGTTTATTTACTTTTCAAAAAACAGAGTTCTAATAAAAGGTAGAATACAGTTATGTACTGGCTAAAATAAGGCTGCAGTGTATTTCATCATTACCATTTGATCTTCAACACTAGAAAGAATTGAGGGCAAATTAAAATTCTGTCTTTCTTAAGTTCTCGATCAGCTGGTAATAAAAGATCAGTTTCCTAAGAAGTTAAATCCTTCCCTTGCCCTCAGCTTTTTAAACTGGCCATTATTAACCACACATTTTACTTTCTCACTTTGATGGTTCCTATTATGTAGGAAACTCAGTTCCAAATAGGTCATTATAGGTCAAGTGCCTAAAATTTATCCTTATTAGTTTCTTTCTTTAGCAAAAACCACCCCAACAAAGCTTAAACCTACCAAATTCACAATCTGTGTACATGGTTCTCCATTCTTTTTCTTTGCTTTACAGGTTCCCAGGTCAAGAGCTTCCCCCATAATTAAGATCTTTTGAGGATGATCAATAGATAAGCATATCTGTAGAAAAAGAGGTAGTGGGAATTAAAAACAAACAAAGGTATGGCCCCTCACCAGCAAGAATAGATATAACAACGGTTGGCATGAGTTAGGCTTTTTATCCTTCTCATCAGTGCCCTGGGATTTGAAGCCAGTGTTTTGTAAAATAGTTGTAGAAATGAGAGAGAAGACATTTAGTTCTCTGTTCCCTCCTGCGTCTTTACTATCAGAATCCTAACACTCAGCCTTGAGTGATGGAACAGGTTCCCAGTTTTCCCAGCACTCTTTGCAGCTAGTGACTGTCATGTGACGCCACTCTAGCCAATGAGACTGAAGTAGCAGTCTGCAGGGAAGGTAGCCAGGAAGGCTTCTGCTTTTCTATAAAAGCAGTGAAGAGGCTGGCTGACTTCCTGACTTCAGTGGAGGTATAATGGCTAGGGTTTCAAAGCCATCTTGTGACCAAGACAGAAATCTGAGAGACTCATGGACACCGACCCTGGTGTTAGGGCATTACTACACTGCCTATGCCTGGATTTATCATCCAAGAAAAACAAAAACCTCAGTGTCTACCATTACAAAGAACTGTAACGAAGCTTTTGTTACTTGTGGCCAAACACCTTCCAAACCAATAAATGAAGATTTGTTGGTATTCTCTCCTGAAAGCAATGAATGCAACAACTTTGTCTCTTACTCCTCCTGATATAATGCGTCTATAACAGAAGCAGTAGCCTCTTGTTGTCTTCTGTGGAGAAACTTAAGTGTTCACACTGTACCTAGGTTTGCAGTTTCTTGCCTGGAGAATCCCAGGGATGGCAGAGCCTGGTGGGCTGCCGTCTATGGAGTTGCACAGAGTTGGACACGACTAAAGCGACTTAGCAGCAGCAGCAGCAGCAGAGAATCAGTAGGTAGTAACCCAAATTCTAATGCTGCTTAAGACAGTGAAAAGTCACTTTAAAAACAAAAATTCGTAAAGTTGCAGCTATGATTGTACTAACAAATGGAACAAACCCTTCCTTCCTGATGCTATCAAGGATATTCATAGGAGATGGAAGGGAACCTGAGCCTAAGAACTGAAAAATAAATTCCAGGAAGCTGGAACGAATTTGAAAAAATATAATAAGTTGTCATAAAATACTCTAGTGTAGTCTGAAATTCAGAATACTGGCAAGTAACGAATGACAAACAAAAAGCCAGTAAAATGAAGTAAAAATACAGAAGCTTGACTTATTACCTGGAGATAGACCAGCATAAAGGTTTTTGATAGAACTCAGCTAAGTTATAAAGACCACACACACACAAAAAAAAAAAACCCATGGAAACAGTCTTACCTCCTCTGAACCATCCTTGGGCTTCATGGGGTTTGCATTGAGCAGCCCTATGACAGAACCCTGCTCAGTCTTCCAGAGTTCTTTGTGAACCTCTCCAAACAAGAACAGTGACACACATCGTGTCAAGTCACGAAGATCATTCAGTCGCCAGATGCTAAATGTTTTCCCCTGGAGCAAATCATTTATGCTTATCTTTAATAAATCTTGAACAATGCGTTATAACGTCGTCATTTACAGTCCAAGTGTTCTACTGTGGAAAATATCTAAGCATGACCCAGTCTGAATAGGCTATCATCAGAATGTCTGTTAATTATAAATTAATCCTTTCTCAAGGCTTTGGTATGCCTCTTCTCATTTTAGAAATGAAGGTAAAGAAAGGCAAGCCTCAGAAAGAAATGGCTTTCTTGTTAACTTAGTTTCTTCAAACTTGTTATTAGCAGACACAAACTACTATATAAAATATTTAGACAATAAAGACTATAAGGAACTATATTCAATATCCTGTAATAAACCATAATGGAAAAGAACATGAAACAAATCTACATATGTATAACCATCACTTTGCTGTACACCTAAAACACAACAGCATAAATCAACTATATTCCAATAAAAAATTTACTGAAATATATTTAAAAATATTATTTATCACTATGTTATTTTAAAATTAATAAGGAAGTTTCAGTTCAACGCTTCTAAATCTTTCCTTAGAAGAAAAACAGCATCATTTAAAGAAAACTGGTTGTATTTAACTCTAAAATTTTGGAAATACTATGACATATCAAGAAACTCAAAATGCTAGCCACATATATGAACAACTTCCATGTTTATAGATTTTTTAAAAAAGCAATTCACACAATACTGAATCAAGCTATTTCACTGAGGCAGCCCAGAGTGGGTATGGCTACAGGTTATAGTGAATTATTGCTTAAACTCCAGTATTATAATTATTCTTCCAAGGATTTATACAATGCCATTCTTAGAGAAGTTCAGATAAATTTCACACCTATTATTTCAATGTCATTATAGCCAGTGGTGGTGCAATTATGAACTTAAATCAAATGAAAACCAGACTTGTTCACATTTACTGAGAGAGACCAGATATAGAACAGGACTCAGAATCTCAAACTCAACCTCTGGTATCAGATTCATAAAAAAATTTAAGGTTGGCCAAGATCAAACCTGGAGAATGAAATGAGTTTTGAATTTTAGAGACAGCCTTTCAGGTAATCAAAAGACAATTCCTTCATTTTACAGATAAGGAAATGGAGGTCCTTAAAGAAAGAGTAAGGGCCACCTACTGCCACAAGGCTCCTGATAAATGGAGAATGAGGCTTAGAATCCAGTTTTTCTGACTTGGCCACAGAATAATTTTTGTTATTCCTCAGTCAACTGTGACTTTTAAAACTTATCAGACCTCTTGTAATATTTGTCAAATGAAATGTACCATCCTGTACTGGCACAGGTCAGCAATATCAGGACTTCAGTGACTGACATCTTACATCTAGTAAGGCTCTTCAAATGGTCTTTGAGGACGTGCCCCTCCTCCACAAGGGGGATTATTCAGAGTCGTAGGGCATCCACAGGCATCACCAAACAACAAGTAAAATGAGCAGGAATGATGTGGATGATAAAAAGCGCGAGTAACCAGTCCAACCAGACCTTCTTTAAGTAGGGCCTTCCTTACAGATCTCCCCCTCTGGTACCAACCAGGTAATGGTGTGGCAATTTGAGAATTCACTAGCAATAACTACAAAATGAAACACTGATGGGCTCTGGGTAACAAATCAAGAACATGAGTCTCCACTGCCAATCTGTGATGAAACAGCTGATTAATAAAATAGCTTACACTGTTAGAACTCTGTGGAGTGATTTTCTTCAATATAACCCCGAACGTCACCCAGTCTATTTCTTCCAGCTTCTCACTTGCCATCTTTTCCTTTAGCTGAGACAGTCTGATAAGCTTTCGGCCGATCATTTTCTTGTTCATTTCTGTGGAGGATACTCGAGGCTTTCTGGGTCAAGACACCAGGGATTGGTAGGTTATTACTCTAAGAGATAACCTTGCACTGTAGCAAATTAGTTAGAAGAGATATTATGGACAGAAATCTCTAAAGCATCTGTTCTCAGGGAGGCTTAGTACAAGGCACGTATTTTTTCAGCAGGTAAAACTTCCCTGGTTGTTCAGTGGTTAAGACTTTTGTGGTTGCACTGCAGGAGGCACAAGTTCCAGCCTTTTGGGGAACTAACATCCCCATGCTATACAGCATGGTCTCCTCCCCAGAAGGAGATAATTTTAAAGACCAGGTTTGCTTCTCCATGGATATAGAACTGGGACTTATGTAGAAAGTAAAGACTACAAATTACTTAAGTTCTTATGAATTCTAATACAATATTCTTTTTAAAAAATCTCGATTTTAATACAAAATCATGAATTGCTTAGGTAAATTAAGATATTTCATCAATTCTGTGAGAATTTCATAAGCTCTATTTCTAATTAGATTTTTAAAAAGCCAACCTTTTCACATAATAAAAAAAACTGACTTGAGTTTCAATTAATATACTCTTGTTTCTAATGACTGGTTAAAAATCATAAAATTTGCAAATTGTTTTTCTCTAGTTGAATATTAAAATTTGTTTCATGTTGGATCACAGGACAAGAGGAAGCAGTCAGGAGAAAACAAGTTTTTTGACTCTTTCAGAAGTTTTCTAGAATAGAAACTCCAAGGGCTAACTCAACAATAAAGAATATTCAGGAGGGAAACACTGACATAAGTGGAGAAATCCTTTCCTTGTTTGATTTCGGAGTTAACAGGTTACTATGAAGCTACGATCCTACAGAGCATCTTCAGTTTCTGAGGTTCAAGGTAGAACAATCATGAGAAAGACTCAAACAACTCTGCAACCCCCTAAATTTGTAGGCCCCACAGAAGCTTTAGCCGACTAGTTTCAACTTTTGTCTACTTCCATTCAATTCAAATGTATAGCAAGACTTACATCAGCAACATCTTTATCATCTCTAGGGTGTTTCCACCAGGAAAGGCAGTAGGAGAGCCACATTTACCTTGAAAAAGAAACCTGAAGTTCCCTCAGTGAGTTTTTACTATATTCCATTCCTCAGATTCTGTATATTGATTCCCTATCCCCAATTTTGAAGAGTATGGAGTTATTACAATAAAGTTCTACTGCATGTCAACAATCACTTGTTCTCCCCAATAACATATAATTTAAAAGCTTAGCAGTTTTAGTTTAGGTTGACAAGGTTCAGGTGTTCTAGAGGGGTTGCACTTGGCTGCTCAGTACTAAAGGCAATCTGGTTTCGGAATAAGGATGTCGTCTCTGCCCAGGGCTTCAAGAGCAGTAATAACAGAGGTGCAAAGCAGTAGACACAGAAGACTTAGAAGTCCAGGTTTTTCCCTGAACTGATCCTAGGATGCATTTCTATTGTTATTTTTTTCAAACTGGAGGATAATTGTTTTTTCACAATGTTGTGTTAGTTTCTGCTGTACAATGTGAATCATCTCTAAGTATATATACATCCTCTTTCCCTTGAGCCTCTCTCCCATTCCCCATTTGTATTTTGCCTGAATATCTTAATTTCTCCACATAACAAAAGAGCACAGTTATTTCTATTAACATTAACTATAAGAAGATACTACTATCCTAGTTAAACTGTATATTCCTTTAGGTATTTAAGAATAATCTCCACCACTGTTCCTACTAGTTTCTGGTTAAATACAGTATTATTTATTAATTTCATTTTTAAGAACATATATCTTTTATTCATATGTAAATACACTGAGTCAAACTCAGTGCCAAAGGCTTAGTACGGTCAAGTACAAGAGCTATACGTCTCATGTGACTCAGCAGTACAAACACACTAATTCTGGAAGGCTCAGTCCCTAGGAGCGAGGAAGAGGCATCTTGTGGGGCCTACGAGGAGAGTGAAAGAGAAAGCTGTCACAATTACTGACCTGAGCCTCAGGCCGGAGAAGGCTTCCACGGAGACTTCCTGAGCCATCTCCCCAGAGCTCCTGGGTGTCCCTGCACTCTGATCCCTAGTCATCCCACCAGGCTTATTCCCAGGAGTTGTTCGCAGTGGTTGGGAGGGTACACTTGTCATCTTCAAAGGTGAGCACTGGGGCTCTAGAAAATAAAAACCACACTGATAATTAAACATTTTATTAGAATTGTTTCTTTTTTAATCAACACATGTCAAATCTTGAGAGAATAACGGTAACCCACAGGATCATTTCTGTACTACCCCTAAACCTATGCAGTGTAGTCCAGAACTTCCTGTGTATGGAAATGTTTTATACCACTGCTATCCCTGTGGTGGCCACCAGCCACAGGTGGACACTGACCACCTGAAACTGATCAGTGTGTCTGGGAAATTAATGCCTAATTTGTAATCTAATTAGTCACCAGGGCTGGTGGCTGCATCAGTTCTACTCTAAAACACTGTTTCTCTGTGCAATGCCATTTCTTGAATAGTTACCATATACAGAGCACTGTGGTAGATTTCATAAGGGAGTAACAGCCCTCCTTCTGAAATCAGTAATTAGTGGAGATTTGTGCACAGGTCAAATTCTACCTGAAAGACATTCAAAGTTAGCTTCCCTTTGTTTTCTTGTTTCATTTCAATTCATTTAATTTTACTTGTGTGTATGTGCGGGAGTGGGGATTGGGGATGGGGAGGAGTGTTAGGGGACCCAGGATATTCTGATATGATTCTTTTCATATATTACAAGCATTTGATAATGTTCCTGAGGGTTGGAAAGCTTGGGTATTCTCCTTAATAAGTATAACTCTTTCTCAAATAAGACTGGTATTTACTTTCAAAGTGACTTTGGATCACTGCTCCCAAGGCAGGGGCCAGGGTAACCCCAGAACTTTTTAGAATCGCCAGAAAACATGCCCTTACCTCAACGTCTCAAAACCCAACTTTGGACACCGCCTAATAAAATACTTTAGTAATATTAGAGGTCCTAAGGGAATAAACACCATTAATAAGTGGATGCATGGAATATATCATCTGTTGTCAAATAAATATGAACACAGAGGCTACAGCCATTCTGTATTATTGTGTCACATGCCAATGGTAGTCAAAAGGGCCTTTTTGAACATGTATGATCAATAAAATGCCACTTACTCTAAGCCAAGTTATCTCCAGGTCATTTTCTCTTAGATCTTCCGAAACGTAATTGCTTTGGGCAAAAAGGCAGTACAACAAAACCAATACACAGAGCTTACAAATCCTTTACATTTTATTTTGTGTGACTATACATATGTGCTGAAATAGGATTTTATTTGAGTACCACTCTATCCTCCTGGCAAAGATGACTTTTCATAAGAATGAACCCACTGGCTTCAAATAAAACTTGACCATTTTATTAAAGAGATCACTGTGACTCAGTCTCACAGCCTGAAGATTAAATCTCTAGCTTTCTAGCATAAGAACTCAATCCAGTGGTTATACTTCACTATAATTCAACAACAGGACTATAGAACCAAAAAAAAAATTGAATCCACTAAGCATTTAAATACTTATTCTCTACTCAAGTATTTTCTAAGCACTTTGTGATATACACAAAGATTATGAAATATAGAACGTGGTTCTCATTTCCAGGAAACTTACTTTTCTCAATGGGCAGGTAAGAGAGAACAAGACACACATACATAACAGTACCAAAATATACTGTAAACAGAGCCCAGGCAGTAAGAAACTAGGGGCAATGCGTACTCACCTGCAGGTGAGACCTTTGGTGTCCGAGCCACTCGCTTGGGTTTTGGTAAAGTAGGGACGTCAAGCTCCGCAGAAAAGCACAATGACTCCTGAATTTTCTGAACTTTCTTCTCCTTAAGAGGAGGACGTGGAGCCTTATCTACTTGATTAAAAGAAATTAGTAAAGAAAATTTAGAAAGAGGTTCAAAAACTGTTTTACCAGGAGTTGGATGCAGAAGTAATGTTATGATTTCTTTATAACAGAAATGCATACTATCCCTACAATTAGTTTGATTACCTGGGGTTTTATGTGAAAGGGCTGGACTTGTAGGCTGTTTAATTGTCGTTAGTTTCAGCTGTTCTTGTAAGGACTTCATTTGCTCTTGCAACTTCCTTAATTCATCTAGGGGAAAAAATATATTGATTTAAAAACCAGATCAGATGAAATACCATACATAATGAAAGTGCTGAAATGATTTTTGATGTCTACCCATCACCTCCAAAACTTGAGATCCACAACAGAATCACACACTGAGAACTCATAATTAACTTCTGCACTTTAAATAGTTCCCCTTAGAGAAGTAAATATGGTATTTCCAGTAAACAAATCTCTAATACCAAAGCTGATTATGAATTTCTACTACTGACAGTTAGATACATGTCCATGGTTGACAAGTCCTTAAGAGTCAAGAAATGATTATGGCCCGTAAACAAGGATGACATGCAAATTTGTGAAGCTTTCCATATTTAAAACACAGAACAGATAAGATACAGGGATAGAACATACAGCACAGAGAATAAGCCAATATTCAGTAATAACTTTAAATGGAGTATAATCTATAAAAATGTCAAATCATTATGTTATATACCTCAAATTAATAACACTGTAAATGAACTATACTTCAATAAAAAATATATATGTAGATTTAAAAAATACATATCAGAGAAGATGTCAGGAATAAGAAAATGGTACTTCTCCCTGGAGAAGAATGGCAACCTACTCCAGTATTTCTGCCTGGGAAATCCCATGGACATAGGAGCCTGGGTGGGCTATAGCCCATGGGGTCTCAAAAGAGTTGGACACTATAGTGACTAAACAACAACTTCATAAAACTAACTAATATAGATAAATCTTTTCCAGTTGATGTTTGTAAGTATTTGAATCTCCTGTTGGGATTAAAACAGAAATTCTGTAGCCAAAATCCACGTGGAATCCTAATCATACACATTAGGATAAGTGACCTGGGACAAGTCACTTACATGCTCCAATGGTCCTGAGACAATGAACTAAAAAACTTGTCATACTGCTTTTTTGTGAGATGATAAAAACAGGAAAAAAAATCTGTTAACACTAAAAAAGAAAGAAAGAAAGAAAGAAAAAGCCACTCCTAGATGGATCTGTTCAGAAAAGGTCTTCTGCTCAGACTATGTGGTGGCTTTGTAGTCTTATCCCTGGCTCCCTTTGCTAATTCCCAAAGTATTATTTTTCTGTAATAAGTGTGAGAAATGTTAGAACCATTCTGCAAAGGCTCAGTTATAGCTGGCTGACCCTGATACAAGGGACCGCTGTGCCCTGAAATGCTAGCTTTAAATGCTTGCTCCACTAACTTCTACAATTTTTTTTGCGAAGTCATGTATCTCTATCCCTGACTCAGCAGCTATTTTGAAGAAAGCTGTCAGATGGGTAGTCTTCATCTGGTCTATGAAAGAAATTAGAGAAAGCAAGTGGTTAGGGCACCTTGCAACTCCTGATTAGTTTTCCCTTGACTGGGAGCAGGAGCAGGGACGACCCTCTCTTTAGTTGATTGCGATGTAGGAGCTTCTTCCTCATCTGTTAAGTCTCCCATGTCTCCAAAGAGAGTGGCCAAATTCTCCTTTTGGTTTTCAGCCTTTTCCGCTTCTCCCTCATCAGTCTCCTCTGTATAAGATTCACCATCACCATCAGCGTCAAAGAGCTCATCAAATGAGTCAGGTTCACCATCTTCTTGGGTCAAGGGCTGAGTCTCTTCTGAATTACAATCCAAGGCCGACTCATTCTCCTCCAGCAATGCAGTCAGCAGAGACAAATCATCTTCCTCCCCTATGGGAAAAAGAAGAAAAAGGAATAAAAGGAAGCCTATCTGTGAAAAACAGCCATTGACAAGCAGAGTCAAAACATTCAACATTCATAATGCAGTTAAAATGACTGTAGATTCACCTTTTTGCCTGTACATGTAACTGTTGTTCTTGTTTCTACCTTTCTTCTCCCCAAGTGCTTCTTGAAGGGCACTAGGCTAAGAAAGTAGGGGCCAGTATCTGCTTAGTTATCTCAGTGGGCCAGCCACTGGGCTAGACCTCTTTATCTACACTACTTAAGCTAATCAGATGACTTCCTGCATATGAAATTCAATCTACAATGGAAAAGTGAAAATCATACTAAGTATACATTTAGTTCCTAGATGTATACATTCCCCTACTTTTTAATTGTTTGAGCAATTTTAAAAAACTACAGAAAGTTACAAAGTATTACATTAAATGTACTCATATCCCATCAGCCAGAATTAGCCATAATTAACATTTTATTAGAGAAGGAAAGGGCAACCATGCCANGAAAATCATACTAAGTATACATTTAGTTCCTAGATGTATACATTCCCCTACTTTTTAATTGTTTGAGCAATTTTAAAAAACTACAGAAAGTTACAAAGTATTACATTAAATGTACTCATATCCCATCAGCCAGAATTAGCCATAATTAACATTTTATTAGAGAAGGAAAGGGCAACCATGCCAGTATTCTTGTCTGGAGAATCCCATGGACAGAGAAGCCTGGTGGACTACAGTCCATAGGGTTGCAGAGTCAGACATGGCTGAAGCAACTTAACACACACACAACCTTTCATCATGTTTGCTTTTGGCTTTTATGTTAGAAGTTTATTACGTCAAATCTTATCCCAACTCCTTACCATAGCCACCAGGTCCCAGTATAATCACTGTCATAATTTTGATGTATCACTCAAGGGCATTCTCCATACTTTTAACATAAATACATATTTATTAACTTATCTGGCAACTATTTACATAGTATTTACATTGCACTGAGTATAAGTCATCTAGAGATTATTTAAAGTGTACAGGATGATATGTGTAGCTTGTATGCAAAAAAATATGCCATTTTATTAACATATCACGGACTTGAGCATCTGGATTTTGGTATCCATGCAGGGTCCTGGAATACATGCCCTGTGGATACCAGGGATGACTGTATTAACTGATCTTTTCCTCAGAGCAAAACAGACAAGACGATAAATGTTTGGTGACTTGTCAGAGGTGAAACTGTCAAGAGCAGGAATTTGAACCCTGGCAGCCTCACTTCAGAGTTCACCTTTGATACTGAAATCTGTTGAAGTGGTTTTAGTCTAGCTCTGTCAAATTCTTATACTACTACTAAATGTTGTTCATTTTGCAGGGATATGTGCAAAATATTAGTAAACAGTGAGAGGGATCTGCCCTGGTTTTCTCATGAAAAGATGGGATTCAAGGCCAAGAGTGTAGAGCCACTAGGCAGCCTTTCTCACCCAAGGCTCCCAGTGGTGTTGGGCACAGGCCTCTTCCAGGATGTGCTCTCTGTAACAGCTTGGAATGGGAGAGAGAGGAGGGCCTCTTGGCTCCGTTTTGCGGATGCAGTTCTCACTTGGAACCTAGGTAGCCAAGTAGCCTCTTCTCTCTTGCTACACCCTGCAGTCTTGGAATCACTGCTGACTAAGCAACTCAGATTAATCATGATGCAATCTCTGACTTTAAGCTTTAGGTCCTTCCATCAGATTCTAGACCCTGAGTTGACCACTGGCTTATTTCCTTCTGAGATCAAGGAGCGTAGAGTGGTAGAAAGCATATTGGTTTGCTGATCTAGAGGTCTCTATCCTAACCCAGGCTCCTGTGCTGACCTGTTTCATCATGTGATCCTGCACAGGCCCTTAACTTCTCTAGATTTCAGCCCCCATCTTTTCAGTGAGGGAGTGTATCATGAATCCTTAACGTCTGTGCTTTAAATGTCTCTGATTTTATAAAGGAATCATGCCCAAATTGTGGGGAGGTAGGAATGAGCAAATAAAAGAAACAGGTAAATCAAGAATGAAGAAATCCAACTGGCCAATAAATAAACCAATAGTTCTCTACCTCACTAGCAATCCTGCAAATGCAATTAAAACAGTGAGCTACCTTTTAAAATCATCCATCAGATTAGTTAAAAAATCTTGGATGATGTCTCAGATGCTGGTGAGGTGGTAGGGAGAAATGCTCACACATGTGCCAAACAAAACAAAACAACATAACTGCAGCATAGTTTATAGTGGGAAAAGACTGGAACTAACCCATATGCCTTTTACTGGAAAATGGATTACTAAAATGTGATTCAATCTTACCATGGATTGTAATTAAAAGAAATACAGCAATTGAAAGAAATAAAATGAAACCATATTTTGATTTGGATCAATGTTACATGCAATGTTGAATGAAACCAGGAGAGGAGTAATACGTAGTGTGAAATATAATATTTTAAAGTAACATGGATACCAAAATCCACAGATGCTCAAATCCCTGATATATTACTTAATAACACTCAGTGCAATGTAAATGCTATGTAAATAGTTGCCAGAGCTCAGCAGACTCAAGTTTAGCTTTTTAGAACTTTCTGGAATTGTTTTTCCCCTCAAATATTCTCTATATGCAAGCAGTTGGTTGAATCTGCAGATGGGCAACTGTCAGATATGGAAGGCCAACTGTATGCATAAGCTCTTAGAGCAGTGCCTGGTACATAGTAAGTATATGCCAACCATCATTATTATGAAAGACAACCAATGTTAGGAACAGAAAGTGCACCTGGTTAAAACAAATAACATTCACTGACTGAAGTGAGATTTCTATTGAACTACTCAGACAATGCTTGAGGGTAAGGTAGCTATTTTCACTATTTTATAAGTGATTTAAGTAACAACTAAAGAAGGAAATGGCAACCCACTCCAATATTCTTGCCTCAGAAATCCCACGGAAAGAGCTTGGCAGGCTACAGTCTATGGGGCAGCAAAAAGAGCTGAACACGACTTAGTGACTAAGAGACAAAGAGAGAGAGAAGTAACAACAAGCCCATGGACAAAAGATTGATTTTTTCATGAAACAAAGGGAAACTGAGAAAACTGCCAGGACTCACCATCCATGCTGTCAAGTGAATGGTGGTGATGGAAAACTGAAGGAGTATCAGGTGCCCAGGAGATGGCAGCAATGCAGAACCTTGGCTGTGTGGAATCAACGTAGGAAAAAATCACTCTCAGCTGTTCTCTCTCACATTACACATCCAACAAATCCAGCATCCTACAAATTGTAGGAGCTTAAGCTCAGAATTAATCCAGGCTCTGGCCATTTCTCACCCCACCACCAACTTTCCCTCCTTGTACGGATGCAGTCCCTTGTATGGATGTATCTTGTCTGCAAGCTACTGTTATGCAAACTTCGTGGAAGTACAGAGTTGTTTTGTGTGATATTAGATTACACGGATGAGACAAACTGTGAACAGATTATGACACTCAGAGGAATAGCTGGCATAGCTAAGTAGGATAACTTTATATTATCCTGTGCACTTTCCTCTTTTCAATGATTTTTAAAACTACAAGAAAATTGTCTAGGCTATTGTTTAACTTATAAGTGCTTCATAATATATATGATCTTGATAAATTCAATGTCAGGGATTAATTATGGTGCTTTCTTTTCATTTATTCACCAGACATTCCTACAATCCATCATGTGTCTGGCACTGTGCTGTCAACAGGGGAATCTGCAAGACTGTAAGGTTCCTGAGGGTTGGATAGGGGCAAACTGTCTTGGTCATTTCTGTAACCAATCCCCCTCCCACCCTCATCATCTAGGACCATCTGACAAATGCTAAGGGTTCTTTCTTCAATATATTGCTAAAATCTTCTGTGCTGTCCTCAGTTGCTCAGTCGTGGCTGACTTCTTGGGACCCCATGGACTGTAGCCCACCAGGCCTCTATCCATGGGATTCTCCAGGCAAGAATACTGGAATGGACTATCATGACCTTCTCCAGGGGATCTTCCCCACCCAGGGATCAAACCCACGTCTCCAGCACAGGCAGGTGGATTCTGTTACCAATGAACCATGTGGGAAGACTCTGATCTAAGGAGTCAGGTGGGAAAATCATGAGCGTACTGATGTCTTAAGGAGAGCATCTGGGTGCTGGTCCTGGCGGAAGAAAGAATGGAGGGAGTGAAGGTTGAAAGGAGTGTGAGGACTTGGGAGAAACCTCAGAGGCATAGGATCACATCCCCTGGGAGCCTTGTTCAGTATCTGGAACTCAGATATACCTCAGAACCCCCTACTGGGGAAAGATTAATTACAACACTGTTCCCTGATTGCCAGTACAGACCTCCTGCTCAGTCACTCGGTAGTTTTCAACTCTTTCAGTCGAAAATCTTCTACTTCTCCCCAATTTCATCCAAAAACCTAGTCCAAGTCATCATCAATCTTTTGCCTGGAATACTCTATTAGACTCTCTGTCCCTCTGAAACTTATCCTCTGTGTAAACACTACAATAATCTTTTCTTTCCTCAGCAATATCTGCAATCTTTTAAGAACATAAGTCAGATCACAGTATTTCCTTAATAAAATTCTAATTAGTTTTCCATTGCCCTTAGAACAAAATTTACAAAGCCTACTCGCTCTCCTATCTACTTTCACTTCTTCATTTTTTCTACAACCACTCCACCCAACACCAACCCCGCAATAATGCTTCATCCAGACTAGCCTGCTTTGAACTTCTTGAACACTCAAGTGCTTTCAAGCCTCTTTGGATAGCTCTCCTCTATCTCCTTCTCATTCCTCAGTCTCTGCTTAACTACCAGTTTTTCTAAGCCTTTCCAGACCACTCTATCTGACCAGGGCCCTGGAACCCTCTCACCTCATTGCTTTCACGACTTTATCGCACATTCCACTACGGTGTACCTGTTTGTTATCTGTTCCCTGGTGGCTCAGACGGTAAAGCGCCCGCCTACAATGCGGAAGACCAAGGTTCAATCCATGGGTCAGGATGATCTCCTGAAGAAGGGAATGGCAAAGCACTCCAGTATTCTTGCCTGGAAAATTCCATGGACGGAGGAGCCTGGTAGGCTACAGTCCATGGGGAAGNCATCACCTCCACTAGCTTTGTTTGTAGTGATCCTTCCTAAGGCCCACTTGACTTCACTCTTTAGACTTCATACTACCCCATGGACAGTTAGTTCATGGTATTCTCCAGGCCAAAATACTAGAGTGGGTAGCCTTTCCCTTCTCCAGGGGATCTTCCCAACCCAGGGATCGATCCAAGGTGTCCTGCATTGCAGGTGAATTCTTTACCAGCTGAGCCAAAAGGGAAGCCCTTTCTTCTCTTAGCATATCAATTATACTTCTTTTTTAAAACTTTTTTTTTGCAAGGGGGAGGGTGCCCTAAAGTTTGCAATATACATTGACTACTAATCGAAGTTCACTTTCAAAGAATACTATACCACGTCATGGGTAGGGAAAATACCTTGTAACAGAGTATCCCCAATTCTTCATTCCTTCCCTTAAAATATTATTGTCATTTATTTCATTTATCCATTAAATAATCACCAAATACATGTAGCTATTGTTACTCTGAAGAAACCATTGTCTGTTAATTAAGAATAAGAAAAATAAATGACTTTATCTTCATGTATTCTTTCTCTTGGGGCTTCCCAGGTGATCAGTGGTAAAGAATCAGCCTGCCAATGCAGGAGACATGGGTTCAAACTCTGGGTTAGGAAAATTCCCTGGATAAGGCAAGGGCAATCCACTCCAGTATTGTTGCCTAGGGAATCCCATGGACAGAAGAGCCTGGTGGGCTACAGTCCATAAGGTTACAAAGAAACACAATTTAGTGACTAAAACAATGCTCTTTTTTTCTTTATGCAGATCAGAGTTTCTGGTCTATATAATTTTCCTTTTCCCTGCTGAACTTTTAACATTTCTTGCAAAGCTGGTCTACTGGCAACAGACTCCATCTGCCTACTTCTCCTTCACTTTTTAAGGATGATTTCCATACACACAGAATTCCAGGTTGGTGGTTTTTCACTCTCAGCTTTCTTGATTGTATGGTTGATTGTGTGATTGCTGAAGAGAGGTCTCATATATCTCTTATCCTTGCTCCTCTACAGGTAAGATTTTTTCCCTTCTGGCTTCTTTCAAAAAAATTTTGTTTGCTTTTGAATTTCTGCCTTTGGCACATGATATACTTAAGTGAAGATTTCTGGGGCATTTATCTCAAGTCATGTTCTCTGAGTTTCCTGTATCTGTGGTTTGTGCCTGTCATTCATTTTTGAAAAATTTTGGCCATTATTACTTCAGACATTCCTCTGTCCCCTTCTCTCCTACCTGGTATTCTCATTGTACATTTGTTATGCTTTTTATAACTATCTCACAGTTCTTGGATACTGTTTTTTTTTAATTTTTATTTCTTATTCTGTTTGCTTTTCAGTTTTGGAAGTTTCTCATGACATTTCTTCAAGCTCACTGAGTCTTTCCTCAGCCATGGTCAGTCTTCTGATAAGCCCATCATAGGCATTCTTCATCTCTGTTACAGGATTTTTGATTTCTAGTGTTTCCTTTTGACTTTTTCTTAAGAGTTTCCATCTCTCTGTTTACATTAGCCCTCTGTTCCTGCATATTGTCATTTCTTCCATTAGAGCCTATAGGATATTAATTGCAGTTGCTTTAAATTTCCATTCTTACATAAAGTCTGAGTTTGGTTATGGTGCCTTCTCTATCTTTACAAACTGTGTGGGTTTTTTTTTTTTTTTTTTTTTTCAGTCAGTTCCGTTCAGTTGCTCAGTTGTGTCCGACTCTTTGCGACCCCATGAACTGCAGCATGCCAGGCCTCCCTGTCCATGACCAACTCCTGGAGTTCACCTAAACCCATGTCCATCGAGTCGGTGATGCCATCCATCCATCTCATCCTCTGTCGTCCCCTTCTCCTCCCGCCCTCAATCCCTCCCAGCATCAGAGTCTTTTCTAATGAGTCAACTTTTTGCGTGAGGTTACCAAAGTATTGGAGTTTCAGCTTTAGCATCAGTCCTTTCAAAGAACACCCAGGACTGATCTCCTTTAGAATGGACTGGCTGATCTCCTTGCGGTCCAAGGGACTCGCAGGAGTCTTCTCCAACATCAGAGTTCAAAAGCATCAATTTTTGTCTTTAGTTTGCTTTATAATTTTTTGTTGAACACTGAACATGATGTACTAGGTAAAAAAGAATTACGGTAAACAGGCCTTTAGTTTGAGCTTGTTTGTTTATCTGGTGAGGAGCTGGGCCATGTTTGTTGTTTGCTGCAGCTCTGAGTGTCATCTGCTAAAATTTCCTCTGGTGTCTGCTTTTGTCTCCATTGTTGTCTCTGAGTTTCCTTACAGACTTTTTCTTAGAGAAAGTTGAAGATTGTGCACTTCTTTCTGTTGTAACCCACTGTTATTATACAGGAGCCCTGGTGATGTGATGGTAAGCTGTAGTGGGGAGGGGATGCATTCTGTAGGTCTACAATCACTCTTTTTTGTGAGACTGTGCCTCTGGGCAATGACCTTTACAAGTATTTTCCCTCCTCCTTTGGTGAGAATAATAAGGCTAGAGGGGGCAGAAGTTAGGTACATCTGTTTCCCCAGGTTTCTTAGGCTCTGATAACTTCCCAGCAAGTTAGGCTCAGGTGAAAGAGTTTCCCTTGAGGGCAGACCTTCTTAAGAAGAGCAGAATGTTCTGGTGTCTTTTTGAATGTCTACTTTTCCCCTCCCCCTGCTGCAATTATAGGGGAGTTTTTTTTCTAACCTTTACTGTGAGAATCTGGTAGGGCTCATGGAAGTAAAATTCACAAAAGTTCAGGGGTCCCCCCAAGACTCTGCTCCCTCTAGAGTTTTTAACTTTTGAGTTCATCCATGTGAGACTTTAGCAATTCTTCAGTAATAGCTAAGTTTTTCTGCTTAGGTATTTGCTCTTACCGTGGTTTTTGCTTCTGAGACCTTGGTCCTCTAATCAGTGATGCTCTATGCCTGTCTGTCTGTCCAATTTGGGAACAGAGGTTTGCTCTGTGACCTCAGATCTCTGAAGGATTTAGAAAGCATTGATGACTTTAACTTTGTTCAGTTTTTCTTCTTATTGTAAGGACAGGAGTGATCATGTTCAAACTCCTTACATAGCAGACCAGATCAAAATTACTTTTACATGTAATATCTGAAGACTGAATTTTGTAAAATTATTACATGTGACATTTGCATTTGCTCATTCATATTTCTTCACAGTTCCCATCTTTCTTTCTATTATTCCCATTAAGCCACACAAGGCTACAGCATGGCTAAAATTCCAATGAGGTATCGTTAACTGGTAACCTTAACCTAGAACAAGGCCTTTGAAGATGAAATTAATGGAACAAGACATGTGCAGATTTTACAAGTTGTTTACCAAACTGTTTGAGTCCCCCCAAACAATAGCCTTAATTTAACTTCACCATATGAACTTGCCTTTACCTGCAGTCCTAATTACCAAGGAAACAATTTGATCCAAGACTTAATAAGCACATTCACACTGTTACTTCACATTGGGATCAGATTAGTATTTTTACTTGAACAAAGCAAAAGGGTATTGCCAATAACTTAAGGGTGGAATCATTTGGTTTGTTTTCTATTTAGGATACTATAGAAATTTATCTACTCCAATATAAAATAATAAGGAAAAAAATTTTAAGCTAGAAACTATAAATAAGAAATTAAAAATTTAATAGTTATTTTAGAAATGTCTTAAACAAATATTCTCCGTGGGGTCAGGTAGGGGAATCTAAATTACTATTGAATTTGTGCAATGTGTTCTATTGTAATGAAGCTGTAATTACCTGTTTAAATTCCTGTTTTTTAAAAAAAAAAAAAAATATATATATATATACATATACACACACACACGTCAGGTTTGTCTAGGAGAAAGTCTTAGGACAAAGCCAAACAGAGATTTTAAACTTTTCTCTTAAATGTTTTAGTATATAGATACATAAGGACATTAATAACTTCTAAGTGTGGCCCAATATTAGCTCATCTTGGTAAACTACATTTATAAAGTATGGGAAAGCCCTATCTTTCCATCTTCCTAGAAAAAACAATTTCTAATTCAAACAATACTTACTGGTCTCTGATAAAGAGATTTTGCTTATATTCATGGAATTAACAAGACAGATCTGAATAAGTATTAAATTTACGTGAAGCTGAACACAGAAAACACATCCTGTGAAATTAGCTAACCATATATGAGCAATGTGTAAGACTCATAAGCAAAATTTTGCAGTAACTATTTTTGTGAATATAAATATAGAGCCTGATCCAGGAAGAAAACTGATAGCCATTCTTTTTAGAAATTCATAAACTATTTACTCTATAGTAGATAACATGTACCTGCATCACAAGGGAAGGAAAAGGGAACTTCACCCTGTGGATGGTTACACGAAATCCAGTGAACCTAATGTATCTGCTTTGTGTAGGCCAGTACTTTTTTACTTGTCCTGATGATCAAGTAAAAGCTCACAGGGCTCATCTGAAAAGAGCCACATCATAACTTTGGTGCTGTGCTTGAAATAAAACTGTAAGATATACACACAACCCCAAACAGATCTGTCTTAAATGGATAAAGAAAGATAATATATTTAAAAATACTTCAAATACACTTTTCTCGATTATATCTGTGACCACTTCATTTTTCCTGCCTCCTTAGAAGGTTCTAATCAGTGAGGCGTCTTCCATCTTATTACTGCCTTTACTTCATCCATGATGTCACACGCTCACTACCTGCATGAACAGTTCAGTGCTCACATCAACTAAATATTAAAAACAATGAGCCTATTATCAGAGAGTGGTATGCTCAAGGTTCTATTTTGTGAGTTAAGGAAATGTGCCCCAAAATGTCCTTTATAGAACATGATTTTTCTTTCTTCTAAAATAAAAATAATGAGCTGAAACAGTTGCATGAAACAAATGACACAAAAGTACAACTCCTGGAGGAAAAAAAAATGAGATTTACCAACAGCTTGGGGGAGGTAAAAGGTCAACACTTAAATGATACAGTCCGTAACATGAATCAATAGTGTATCGATGTCAGGCAGAACTTCTCCACATTTGGGGCAAGAATGAATTGGAATATTCTGTTGCTGCTCCAGCCAGTTTCTATCCTCAGCTCCTGGGAAGAAGCATTAAATGAAATGTTAATCCATTCCTTCCATAGTGCAAGCAGTTTTTAATAACAGATGATTAATTTTAATGTTCAAGTAAACTTTGTAATCAACACCTCGTGGGAAATGAACACAGGTTTTTCAGTCTTTTGTTTGTTTTTTAGTTTTTAACTGAAGTAATCTATATACACAGAAAAAAAAAATCTCTGGAAGCAGTGCCTGCTTCCCTGTGACATTAGGATTTAGCCTCTATTCAAGGTTCTGCTGCTGCTAAGTTGTTTCAGTTGTGTCCGACTCTGTGCGACCCCATAGACGGCAGCCCACCAGGCTCCCCTGTCCCTGGGATTCTCCAGGCAAGAACACCGAAGTGGGTTGCCATTTCCTTCTCCAAGGTTCTAGGTGTATGAAAACATGTGGTTTCAGTTCCAGGTATAGGACAATACATGTTCTAGTAAAAACTAGGATATTTGAGAGAAGAATAGAGATGAGGATGTAAGCTAAATGGAAGGAGAGAATGTGGAGAAGACAGCGAGCAGAATGCTGAGAGGAATCCGGGAACAGCAGGTACCTTCTCAGAAGGGGAGACAACAATTAGGGTCATTCAGCAGTTGTGTTTGAGCACCTGGGGCTGGGGGAGAGGGATACAGACATGATAGGGACATCAGGCAAGAAAAGTGAGTGACAGGGGTAGGGTGTGCGAGAAACGCCACAGTTGGTTTCCTGGGAGGGCAGAGAAGGGCTCAGACTGCTTGATGCAGACAGGTTCCCCTGATGAGATCAATTCCACATGTGACAGGAGTTTTAAGAATGAAAAGTTATCCAGGCAAAGGAAGTGAGAAGGGACTGAAGAAAGAGTCCTGTCATTTCCCTCAATTTTGGAGTTTTGGACTGAGGCTCAAGTCTAAATCAAAGAATGCTTGATATATGACAGAAATCAAAACAATATGGTAAAACAAACATCAACAATTAAAAATAAATATATAAAAAAAGAATGATTAAACACAAGCCTTGACTGTTGGCAGGTCCCATGTGTGCGAACCATACCCCATACAGGAAATGATTTCTGGCTCCCAGGACACCTCTTTGATCTGACCTTGCTGCACTGATGCAAACCATTTTTAGCTTTTTAGCATCTCCACCCAGGTCTCTAGACTTGTTCAGGTCCCCCCAAATGTTTGTTTTTGCAGATGATAGTGGAGATGACGTTTAACATTATTATGTACTTCTGAGCATATTATTTGAATTGAATAAGACGGGAGACTATTATGGATACTCTGTGTCCAGCAAACTTTAGAAGCAACTTTGAATAGAAATACTGATCATAAGGCATTATTTCTGAAGCAGTGGGCGTGCGAATGGTCTCATTGTTTTAGATCAGGGGCAGTAAACTTTTCCTGTAAAGGGCTGGAGAATAAGTATTCCAGGCTCTACAGGTCATAAATTTCTGGCATAACCACTCAACTCTGCCATTGTTGCAAGAAAGTAACCAGACAGTATGTCAACAAGAGGGCATGACTATGTTGCAGTAAAACTTCACTTATACAAATGGCTGACAGACCAGTTTTGGCCTGTAGGCTGCAGTCTGTCAAAATCTGCTCTGGATGACAAGCAGCCACTTATCAGGGACTGTTAATTCATCCCTTTAAACTTTATGGCATCCGTTGGCACCTTTCTTTTTGTCCTGAAACCTTGTCTAGGTTTCAAGATGCAGACTTGGGCTGTTGTTATCACTCAGCTAATGGTTCCCTCCACCTCCTGGCTCTTCACTGTAAAATAAGCTTAGTCAGTTTTCCTTATTTCCACACCACACTCATTTCTGCCTTTGCCCTTTTATTCTCACACAGAAGTTATGGCTTCCAGGTGAAGCTTACAGTCGCATCTTTCCAAGGCCTTTCTCAAGTCTCCTGGCCCTTTGGTGTCATCTTTTCCTCTTATCTCCAGCACTATTATTTCTGTCCTTTACTTGTTATATTATGAATTCATCTTGTTACATGCATATCCTGTCTAACGAGACCACAGGCTTTCATGGATCTGACCATGCTTTATGCTCGCCTGTTCCCTCATGCTCAGCCAAGTGCCCTAGGCCAGAGAAGACACTTACATGGCTGCAGAGGACAACCATGATGAAATAACACTGAGAGGAGTTATACTGTTTAAGGCTGCTTTGTTAGGAAACAAAAAATTTCAGGATAATCTCTGTTTGGAATATTGTTACTTATATGACCAAAAACTTATTAGGATAATTATGAATACATTTGTGTTTTGTGGCGAGTTTTAGATTATAAATATAAGTCAAAGAGTGTTTGGTCAGTTTTTTTTTTCCCCTAAGATAGATAATAGATATTTGCCTTATATAGTTATGAGAAAGAAAAATTTTCCCGAGAAATCTAGGTGTAACAACTGTCCTTTCTTTGAACCAAGACGATCTTGGAGGCACTTATAGATATATGGGTATTCCTAGGATATTTAAATTCAGGTTAGAGAAAAGGCCTGGTAGTGCACGAGTGGGTAGAGATGCAGCTTTCTCTTCTGATCCTAAAAACTGCCTAAGGCTAATATTTAGACCAGTCCCTGTGCTCCTTCTGGGTCTCCACCCCCTGCACCCCCCCACCACCAGGTGGTGCTAGTGGTAAAGAACCTGCCTGCCAACGTGGGTTCAATCCCTGGATTGGGTTCAATACCCTGGAGGAGGACATAGCAACCTACTCCAGTATTCTTGCCTGGAATATCCCATGGATTGGGGAGCCTGGAGGGCTAGAGTCCTTAGGGTTGCAAAGAGTTGGACACAACTGAAGTGACTTAGCATGCACTGTGCTCCTTCTGCATATGCCCCATGAATACTATATGTATCTTTTTTTTAATGTGTATCTTTAACCTGAATCACTACCTCTAATATTTACTTTAATCTATTTTTTCCTGTAAAAGGACTTTGGCAGTGGCATGTTGGCAGAGACAGGTGGTAGAAGGGATGCTCAGAAAAATTTTGCTACAATTTAACAGTTAACTGTACATACTACATTGCTTCCTTGGTATTGATAACAACATTGATAGTTCCTTTTCAATAGTCAGTTGGTATGTGGAAGGGATTCAGACTGATCTAGCATTAAAAAAATTAAGAATCAGTTTTATATAAAATTTAGATAACACCTTTTTTTTTAATAACATGTAATCAAACCAGATAACATCTGATTCTTCTTAGTGGCATTGCTATTAACCTTTCATCTAGCTATGTCAGTCTTTGATCCTTTGACTATTATGTTTTTTCCTATCTAGACTCAAGGATAATACTTCCCTTTCAGTGACATAATTTACTGTAAATGACAGAACATTATTCCTGGAGTATTAAAACCGTGTAATAAACACAGCATTATATTTTGTATAAGTATTATGATCAGTTTCACTCAGGGAATTAAAATCTGGATATAGAACATAGTGACAGGCTTATTACATGTAGTACAGTGGTTAAGGCAGAAATGAGTGTGATGCGTAATCACTTGTGATCCTGGGTTATTGAACCTTGTCTTCTGGAAGATGGTGATACAATATACCTGATGTAATTTTGTGAGGATCAGATGAAGTAATTTGTATGAAGAGATCAGCATAGCACCAGCGCATAGTAAACTCTCAATAAATGGTAACCTTACTATGTGCATAACACCAGGTATTGGGTGAGGATATCAGCTCTGTAGGGGCTTATTTAATAGAGTACTTACATGCATATTTAGAACACATAAGTAACTATAAAATAGCAGATAAGTACTGGAACAGAAATAAAGTATTTTGGAAATTCAGGAGGGAAGGATCACATTCTGTGGGATTCATGGGGATGGTATTTGAGATGGGTTTTAAAGATGGGGTATTCTTGCCTGGAAAATCCCATGGACGGAGGAACCTGGTAGGCTACAGTCCAAGGGGTCGCAAAGAGTCGGACACGACTGAGCGACTTCACTTTCACTTTAAAGATGGGGTAAGAGTTCACTGGAAAGAGACTGTAGGAAGAGAGAGATGAATAAGGAAGGGCCTCTATATGAAGGATAAGCAAGTGCACATAGGTGTATAAGTTTAGGACAAGTTCAAGGAACAGGGAGTGATTCTGTTGGCTAATATCCACAGGGGAACAGAGTGAGAGAAGGCTCAGAATTTTGGCTATGCCAGGTGTTAACTACCAGTGTGAAGAGTCTGGTCTGGATTCGGGAGGGAATGGATGGAGTTTGGGGTACTCTGGAAACAGGACTGATTTTTGCTGTATTTTTGGTAACTTCACCTGGAATATATAGAATGTAGTGAAATATTCCTTCAAGCAACTTCTTCACAGGATAGCAAACCCATGGAACCTCTACCACTCGGTATCACATGTGACTCACCTCTTTGAACGAGATAAGCCTGCTGGTCAGCGTCACTTGCTCTTGCCCCATGACGGCTCTGCATTTCCATCAAGGTCTGCCTGCTGGGAAAAAAAGCAATGTTATCTGTGAAACCTTGAAATATGACATTAAGCAGGCGTTCAACAGAAGTGTGAGAAAAAAGAGGTAAACTACAAAGCCAAGGTTCACAGAAACCAGAACTTATGAGCAATTTGAGTTTTAAATATCACTAGCACTAGGACACAATGTAGTAAATATGATTTTTTAAAAATCAGGAAATAAACAGAATGTCAATAGATGGGGAATAGGTTGTAAAAAAAAGTGGCATATTTCTAAAGCAGGATACAACAAAGCAAACAATGAATTAAATCTGCATATACATACAGATCTCTCTCTCTCTCTCTCAGAGAAGGAGATGGCACCCCACTCCAGTACTCTTGCCTGGGAAATCCCATGGACAGAGGAGCCTGGTAGGCTGTGGTCCAATGGGGTTGCGAAGAGTCGGACACGACTGAGCGACTTCCCTTTCACTTTTCACTTTCATGCATTGGAGAAGGAAATGGCAACCCACTCTAGTGTTCTTGCCTGGAAAATCCCAGGGAAGGGGGAGCCTGGTGGGCTGCCGTCTATGGGGTCACACAGAGTCGGACACGACTGAAGTGACTTAGCAGATATATATATATATAGTTGAAAATCAGTTATATATATATAAAACAAGTTGCAGAATAATACCTTTAGTGACAATTTTGTAATCTATGCACCTTGTTCTAAGAAATTAATATTACCTTGTTTTAAGATATTATATAGGTGTGTATATATGCAAAAATACAGAACAGCTGGAGATGCTACACACGAGTTCCAGGCACTGTGGGAGNTATATATAGTTGAAAATCAGTTATATATATATAAAACAAGTTGCAGAATAATACCTTTAGTGACAATTTTGTAATCTATGCACCTTGTTCTAAGAAATTAATATTACCTTGTTTTAAGATATTATATAGGTGTGTATATATGCAAAAATACAGAACAGCTGGAGATGCTACACACGAGTTCCAGGCACTGTGGGAGAGGGAGAGAGGATTATACTGAGGGGTAGGGAGAAAGGAGACTGGAACTTCATCTACAGTTCTTTTTCTTCTTTTTATAAAAATATACTTGAAGCAAACAAAAGAAATATCAGTAACTGTCAATCCTCGATGGGTACATATTAGCTTCCCTGCTGGCTCAAATGGTAAAGAATCCACCTGCTGTGTTCATGGATTGGAAGAATCAATATAGTGAAAATGAGTATACTACCCAAAGCAATCTATAGATTCAATGCAATCCCTATCAAGCTACCAACAGTATTTTTCAGAGAACTAGAACAAATAATTTCACAATTTGTATGGAAATACAAAAAACTTCGAATAGCCAAAGCAATCTTGAGAAAGAAGAATGAACTGGAGGAATCAACCTGCCTGACTTCAGTCTCTATTACAAAGCCACAGTC
>SJYA01001938.1:617498-669339 GCA_006410615.1 Neotragus moschatus | reverse complement strand
ATGAAGCTAGAACACTTTCTAACACCATACACAAAAATAAACTCAAAATGGATTAAAGATCTAAACATAAGACTGGAAACTATTACACTCCTAGAAAAAAACATAGGCAAAACACTCTCCGACATAAACCACAGCAAGATCCTCTATGAGCCACCTTCCAAAATACTGGAAATAAAAGCAAAAATAAACAAATGTGACCTAATTAAAATTCAAAGCTTCTGCACCACAAAGGAAACTATAAGCAAGGTGAAAAGACAGCCTTCAGAATGGGAGAAAATAATAGCAAACGAAGCAATGGACAAAGAATTAATCTCAAAAATATACAAGCAACTCTTGCAGCTCAATTCCAGAAAAATAAATGACTCCATCAAAAAGTGGGCCAAAGAACTAAGGAGACATTTCTTCAAAGAAGACGTACAGATGGCTAACAAACACATGAAAAGATGCTCAGCATCACTCATTAACAAAGAAATGCAAATCAAAACCATAACGAGGTACAATTTCATGCCAGTCAGAATGGCTGCAATCCAAAAGTCTACACACAATAAATGCTGGAGAGGGTGTGGAGAAAAGGGAACCCTCTTACACTGTTGGTAGGAATGCAAACTNGCTAACAAACACATGAAAAGATGCTCAGCATCACTCATTAACAAAGAAATGCAAATCAAAACCATAACGAGGTACAATTTCATGCCAGTCAGAATGGCTGCAATCCAAAAGTCTACACACAATAAATGCTGGAGAGGGTGTGGAGAAAAGGGAACCCTCTTACACTGTTGGTAGGAATGCAAACTAGTACAGCCACTATGGAGAACAGTGTGGAGATTCCTTAAAAAACTGCAAATAGAACTGCCATATGACCCAGTAATCCCACTGCTGGGCATACACACTGAGGAAACCAGAATTGAAACAGACACGTGTACCCCAGTGTTCATCACAGCACTGTTTATAATAGCCAGGACATGGAAGCAACCTAGATGTCCATCAGCAGATGAATGGATAGTAAAGCTGTGGTACATATACACAATGGAATATTATTCAGCCTTTAAAAAGAATACATTTGAATCAGTTTTAACGAAGTGGATGAAACTGGAGTTTATTATACAGAGTGAAGTAAGTCAGAAAGATAAACATCAATACTATATATATATATATAGAGAGAGAGAGAGAGAATTTAGAAAGATGGTAACAAAAACCCTATATGCGAGACAGCAAAAGAGACCCCTATATGCAAGACAGCAAAAGAGACATAGATGTATTGAACACTGTTTTGGATTCTGTGGGAGACGGCGAGGGTGGGTGATATAGGAGAAGGATATTGAAACATGTAAAGTATCGTATGTGAAATGAATCGCCAGTTCAGGTTCGATGCATGATACAGGGTGCTCAGGGATGGTGCACTGGGATGATCCAGAGGGATGAGATGGGTAGGGAGGTGGGAGGGGGGTTCAGGATGGGGAACACATGCACACCCATGGCAGATTCAAGTCAATGTATGGCAAAACCAATACAATATTGTAAAGTAAAATAAACAGGAAAAAGAATAAAAGAAAATTAGAGATACCAAGGGAATATTTCATGCAAACATGAGCTCTATAAAGGACAGAAATGGTATGGACCTAACAGAAGCAGAAGATATTAAGAAGAGATGGCAAGAATNAGAGCAAAAGAGACACAGATGTATAGAACAGTCTTTTGGACTCTGTGGGAGAAGGCGAGGGTGGGATGATGTGGGAGAATGGCATTGAAACGTGTAAATTTTCACATGTGAAATGAATTGGCAGTCCAGGTTCGATGCATGATACAGGGTGCTCAGGGCTGGTGCACTGGGATGACCCAGAAGGATGGGATGGGGAAGGAGGTGGGAGGGGGGTTCAGAATGGGAACACATGTACACCCATGTCTGATTCATGTCAATGTATGGCAAAACCAATACTTTTTAAAGATAGAAGTAATTTTAGCAGTATTTTCTTGTAAAACCTATTATAGAATTACTTAAAGTATTAGAAATATTTCATCCATGACAATGGCAGGATATGACTGGAACCCATATTATCATGCTTTTACAATTTAGCTAGAAGCAGAAACTCAATCAGGTTCCCACAAGATAACTGCCAAGCCTTTTAAAGCAAACCAAGCATCAGGAACACTGTCAGGCCAGGTGTACTCAAAGCGAGTCTTGTAGCTTACACAGCTAAAACACTGTGGGTCCCTCTCCCACAACCTGGGTGATCTGTGCTCCAAGTCTTTCCCTCATTTACCTGCCTCCATCTTCAAAATCATTGTTTTCTTTCAGTAGAACTGCCAGCTGCAATGCCAGCTGCTCCTTTTCTTCATGAATCTTCTCTCTTGCTGCTCTTTCAGCATGAAAATCAGAACAATAAACCTCCATCTGTTAGAGGGAAAAAATGGAGAAGTTACTACCCAGACAAATGTGGATCCTCTACAGCCTATCTGCTGTTAAGTGTAAGAGGCTGTGCTACATTCTGTGACATGTCTTACAAATATTAATAACAAGTACATGCTCCTGCTAGAAACCAGTGACCATGTGAGTGAGACGTCCTGAAAATAGATCTTCAAGTCCATCCTGAGTGCAGCCTCATGAGAGACCCTGAGTCAGCTAAGGGTCACCCGGCTAAGTTGCTCCTCCTGGATTCCAGATCCATAGCAACTGAGATAATAAATACTTGTTGCTTTAGCTGCTTCATTAGGAGAATAATCTGTTACCTCTAAATAAATAAATATTATGCTATAATATATAATTTCTTCATGGTTATAAAATTATAAAGTAAAAATGAATGCCTTAATAGTGAACTGAGCATTATTTTAATACCAGTTCTTAATTTTCTATATTTTCAATTCAGTTTTCCTTTTCAGATTTAGTGGTTCTAGGATATATTTTTTTATCCATTATTTTAAAAAGTTAATAAAAATTTCAATATTCTAATCACAATTTTAGTTGCCAGAAAAAGTATGAAATAGATCATTTTAAGGGACTTCCTACCATTTGTGAGTGCTCTAACATTTTATGGTTTTCATTGGTAGATCATGGGCTTTTTTTGAGTCAGACATAAATCTGTGTTAGAATCTCATTTCCATCATGTCATTAGGTTTGAGCCAGTAAGAACTAGGCCTTTGTTTTGTCCATCTCTATATCCCCAACATTGCTTTTAATTACATAAGCAATAAGGTGGTAGGAAGACTAACTCTGCTGCTGCTGCTAAGTTGCTTCAGTTGTGTCTGAGTCTGTGTGACCCCACAGACGGCAGCCCACCAGGCTCCCTGTCCCTGGGATTCTCCAGGCAAGAACACTGGAGTGGGTTGCCATTTCCTTCTCCAATGCATGAAAGTGAAAAGTGAAAGTGAAGTCACTCAAAGACTAACTCTACCAGACAGCAAAACATTTGTCAGGCCCAATCAAAGGAAATACCTGACAAAGCTCAAGCTGAAATTCTATTCCTGTAGAAATAAAACCAAAGTTGTGAAAAGTGAAAGTTGCTAGTCATGTCCGACTCTTTGCGACCCTGTGGACTACACAGTCCATGGAACTGTCAAGGCCAGAATATTGGAGTGGGTAGCCCTTCCCTTCTCCAGGGGATCATCCCAACCCAGGGATTGAACCCAGGTCTCCCACATTGCAGGTGTATTCTTTAGCAAGTAACACACCAGGGAAACCCCAGACTACTGGAGTGGGTAGCCTATCCCTTCTCCAGCGGATCTTCCTGACCCAGGAATTGAACCAGGGTCTCTTGCATTGCAGGTGGATTCTTTACCAGCTGCGCTACCAGGGAAGCCTATAACTACAGTATCAGGCCCAATCAGAAAAATACCTAAAAGAGCTCAGGTTGAAATTCTATTCCTATAGAAATAAAACTAAAGCTGTAAGTCCATTCAGCCACTCCTATATTTCAGTAGGCCAGCCACTACGGGCAGCAGGTAATGAGTATGTATATAGGGAAGAGTAAACTTCTGGTATTGTTACATTGAAAATAATCTGTTTGCCAGTTTGGCAAATGTTTAAAAGAGTAATGCAAGGATGCAGGGAAATAGGGGCTTTCAGCTACTTTTGGTGAGCAAAAAATTTTGATTATGCACTTCTGGAAGACAACTTTGAAGTAGTTATTTAACTTAAAAACAATCTAACCCAATGACCCAACCATTCCATTTCCGTATCTTACTAGAGATTCCACAAATGCACAAAGATATACATACAAAATGTTCAGTTCAGCATTGTTGATAAAAAGCAAAAATACTGGTACAACCTATGTGTCCATTAATAGAGGAGCGGTTAAATGTTTCAGGGTAATGCACACTTTGGATACCATACAACTATTTTAAAAAGTACATATGGCTATGAGTAATAACATGGAGAGGTATCCAAGATAGATCAGCAATGAAAAAGTAGTACAATGTGTACGGCATGATCCCGGTTTTAATTACACAAGCAATAAGGTGGTAGGGAGACTAACTCTACAGACATCAAAACATTTGATTATTTATAATGAGACAGTATGTACTAGACCAACAATGTACAAACAGCCCAATGGAACAGTGTGGAATCCAGAAATAGACGTGTGGGTACATTGACATACCAAAGAGGGCAACAGAGTCCTTAAGAAAAGACGACCTTTTAAATAAATGGTGCCAAATGGATATTCATGTAGGAAAAAAAAAAGTGAATCTTTACCCTTACTTCACTGCATATAGAAAAGCTAATTTCAGATATTTTTGTATCTGAATGTAAAAGACAAAACCATAAATCTTTTAGAAGTCAACACAGGAGAATATATTCATAGCATTCATTGAGGTAATGCAAGCTTTTAAAACAGGACACAGAAGTACTATAATCATAAATGAAAAGACTGATAAACTAGATTACATTAAAATTAAAAATTCTGTTCATCAAAAGACATGCTCATGAGAGTGGAAAGGCAAATCACAGAGTGAAGAAATCTGCAAAAAGCACTGGCAAGGGCTTATATCTGGAATATATAAATAACTCTTGTAAAATTAAGAAAAAGCCAGCAAACCAGAAGAAAACTGGGCAAAGACCTGATCAGGTACTTCACAAAAGGAGATCCTTAAAAGGCCAGTAAACATTTCAAAAAGCACACTTTCAAACCAGCAGGGAAATGCAGATTAAATGAGACACCATTATAAACCCACCAGAATGGTTAAAAATTAAAATACTGATAATCCAAGTATGGGTCAAGGTCGATGTAGCGCCATAGGAACTCTCTGCTAATGGGAGTGAAAACTGGTAGGTACATCCACTCTGGAAACCTCTTAGGCATTATCGATGAACACTGAGTAACCTGCCTACTCTAGGAACCAGCAGTTTTGCTCCTAGGTGTGTACCCAAAAGAAATGAATGCACAGATGAATAAAGAGACTTGCATAAGAATGCCAGAGCAATGTTAAACACCAAGCCCCAAGCTGGGAATGATCCAGCTGTCCATCAACTGTAGAATGGATAAATTCAATGAGTAGTACACTTAGAAGTGTGGTATGCCTTCCACATGTGATAAACTTCAGTAAAAAGGTTTGTTGAAAGTATATTAGCAGAAACAGTGTAAAATAAAAAAAAACATATCTTCAGCACCACCACTTTCCTGTTTGAGAATATGATCAAGGCTGGCTTCCCTCAGCTCATGCTTGGGAACGAAGCCTACCTGAGCCCTGAGGACAGCCATGGTCTCCAGGTCCTTCTCCTGCTTGGCAATGGTCTGCTTCATCCCATCCATTTGGAGCTGCTTGGAAGCCAGGGCTTTCTCTGCCAGTTCCAGCTTTCCACTCAGTTCCTGCAGCACCACCTTATCTACTTTTTCTGACTGAAAAAGATAAGCTTATTCTGGACTTGGTTTTGAAATAAATCAACCTATTTTAATAAAATGTAACATGAAGGCTTAAATTAAAAATTTACTAAGTCTTCAGAGAGGAATCATATTCTAGGAAAATTAAATGAAAAACAAAGTATATTTCTAAGAATACAAACTCAAAGACCCCTTCTAATTCATAGCTCCGCTGGTCTTTACTTATTCCCAGTTTACTGAGGTAAAACTGACAAAATTGTAAAATATCTGAAGTGTAAAACGTGATGACTTGATATACATATACGCTGTGAAAAGGTTCCCCCGATTGGGTTAATTAACTCATCTCTCATCTGACGTATCTATCCATGGTGTTTAAACTATCACACCATGCCCGGGACATTATTACTAAGTTAAGTTGCAGCCCAAGAAGTCCAGGGTCTCAAGTTCACTGACGGAGGCAAGCTAGCCTTGTGAGAGCTCCCAGCAGCACTCTCACTATACATCCACTACTCGTTAGGAGCCCACACTCGGCTCTCCTGCAAACTCACCCACCATTAGAAATGCTAACAGCTTACTCCATGACCATAAGGCGTGTGTCCCATCCTTAACTACACAGCACATTATACATACGGGGCAGGAGTTATGAACACTTAGACACGAGAAATCAATTACTGATATAAATGGAAAAAAAACCCTTTGAAACCAGACTTAGTTAAGGAGTAACATAACTACCTCACATATTTACATAAAACGTTCAGTAGTTCCATTCACTACTAGGCTCTGAAAGTAATTTATTTTCTATGAGTACCTCTCTCCTTTTTAGTTCCTCAATTGTCTTCAGTGCATTGTTGTATTCTTGAAGAAGCCTGTTGTGTGTCAACTGTAGAGTGCCTAATTTGGACCTATTTAAAAAGAATATTAAAAAGGAAATCTTGGGGAAAATATATCGAAACTTAGTCTTGCCTCCCAACTTTCTTCTCAACACTCAAGCAGCAAAATCTTCTCCACCTTTATAATCCCACCACCTACTAGCATATTCTTACTCTCAAAGAAAATGATTTTTCTTCAAATAATCAAGATAGACTACAAATAATTTTCAAAACTGTTAAAACTTAAATTTTAATCTCTTCAGAAAAGTCTACTAATCTCCTTCAAATAAACAAAAGACAAAAAATAAATTTAATTTATTCTCAAATCCTGACTCCAACCCATAAAACTGCTCTTCTATCTTCTTCCAGCAAGTAGCCATCCAGTCATTGCACACTCACTTTTCATCTTCTGTTTTAGCTTGTTCCATTTTGATTTCTGATCGCATGCTTTCCACTTGGAGCTCTAACTTTTTGTTTTTGTAAACGAGTTCTTGTCTTTCATTCAGCTCTGATGGGCTTGCAGAATTTTTCCTTTCAAGGGCTTGACATCTAAGAAAGAGCAAAATTTCATGAGGACAAACAATGCTCCTTCACATTTCTCAGTGGCTTTTAAACAGATTTTCAGATTATGTAGCAAATACAAAGAATTTCATGATGATATTCTTCAAAAATTTAACAGTACAAAATTAAATATTTTATCCTTCCTGCTTTTTTACTAGAAGTATTTCTGAACCGTTATGACTGAATATAAAAATAAAGATATTTTTATAAAAGAAATTTATGGGCTCTGTTAAGTACAAAAAATATGGTTTCTGATCAAGATTCAGTAGGAGAGAAGGAAGTGCTTTAAGTCCTGTTAAAGATCAGACCGAGAATTTCAATGTAACAAGAGCAAAACGAGCCAATGGCTGCTGTGTGTAAGGCATCAATGCAAAAAGCATGTTAAACATTAGCTTACTTAATACAAAGTTTTAGTTATGACACACAGTTTACAGATGATAAAGCTGAGGCACAGAGAGGTTAAATAAATAACTTGTCCAAGGTAGTACCACAAATAAGGGGTAAATCTGTATTTCAACCTGGGTCTGTTTATTCAAAGTCCTTTTCCTCAGCTGCTATGCTGTCCGTAATACTGTATAGCCTTGGTCAGTGTAACTCCACAGAAACATACATTTGTATATTGTGCTGGAAATATGTTTGCCAATTAATCTAAGAGAACAACATCAACTTAGCTTTTCTAAATTTGGGGCAACTCCTTACATCAAGAGAAACAAGCAGATGCAAAATTCTCTCAATTTAGATATTAGCCTTCATAGAAAATCAAGGTTTTTTTTCCCCCTAAATAAATCTCATTCAGGTTCCTCTTGCCCTTTGTAGTTTTATGTTTGTTCACATCAGTGTTGTCAGCTTACATAAGACACAGGAAGTCTAGCTCACTGTTTTTTCCAGGTCCTCATATATGCTTAAAATGCCCCCGAAAAGCAGAATCAGAGTCCCCTGGGTCCATTCCCCCAAGGACTTCATGGTTATATATTAACCGGAACATTGGTATTTTCTGAATTCCTATTTCAATTAGGTGTCTTTTTCTTCTACTCAGTAACACAATAACAAATGATGTTTTTGTATATTAACATACTTTGTTAAACAGTTTTTTTGAAGGAGGGGTAAACATTATCTCTCATTCTTACTTTTCTTGAAGTCTCTTCTTCATTAGCTCAGCTTCACTGAGTTTCGTGTGAGCTTCCTGAAGCTCCTTAAACAGGGTTGTCACCTGAAGGTTCAGTGTTTCCACTTCACTTCCAATCTGTCATCCAGGAAATCCCAAACATGCACTTATTAGAATTTAAATGAACCACTTTGTGAGCAAACGGTGTGAACCACTGACGTCTAAGACTGAACTGATTAAACTTTTGGCACTGAATGCCCCAAATATCTTGCATGGGAAAAAAAAAAAAAAAACTTTGGATACAACTCTGTTTCCTTATAGAGTATTAACTGATTGACTTGGATACTCTTGTGATAATGCCTTTATCACAATCCCAATGGACCCTGACCACATTTCAGGGGATCATAGATCACCGTGCTGTTAAAGCACAATCTACTTTCCCCTGCTAGCAGCTCACGCCCACATTCCCTGACTGTTGTGTGTTTATAGTTTACTCAGCTATTTTCACTGTACTGGCTTCTTCCTGGCAGTTCTAGAAGCTCTCATTGACAGTGAGTTTTACAGTGCCAGGGAAGTCTCAATACTTCTCTATAATTAGCTGTTCATTAGTTTTGGTCTCTTCACCTCAGTTTTTAACACATTCTCCATTCTCTTGAAAGTAGGGGACTCAGCTCAGAGTGTGGCATACAGCATACATCTGATACGGGCTTGTTGAATAAGTTAGCTAAAGTGAGTGTTTCATGTAAATGCCTTGCTGTGGGCTACTGTGGGTCTTACAACTTCCTGCTTCATCACCTTTCCCTAAGTTTCGGACTGGGTTCGCAGGTTACAAGGCATGTTTTTGAGTTGTCACACAAGTGTATATAAATATGTATGTAAACAAATGTCTTTCTTGTTCAAACTTTTATATTCAAATGAGTAGTGGGAGAGAAAAAAAGACCCTTCAATTCTACCTGAAGTTTCTGGATCATATCTTCAAATGATTTCATTATATATTGGACAAAATTCCTTTCTCAATTTGTGGGCCTGTTCACTTAGGAATTCTGGAGAGGAAATCAGTCAAGAAGAGATAAAGGAGTGATTTCCTAGAATCACTGGGATAGGAATACATCTCACTGCAATTTACAGTGAATGAAATTCAGATCAGGACAAGGAAAGAAGAGAGAAGTAGAAAATACTCAACATGACAAATTGTTTCTCTATTTCTAAAGCCACATATCACACGACTTGGCTGCTGCGCCCTCACTACCCTCCATCCTCTGAGAGTGTGGTAACAGTCTTCAACTCTGAGTACCCACAGTTTTGGTGTCTTTCTCCTCTTCTTTCTCTTGCTCTGTGGGCTCCTCTGTCTGGGTCTCAGTCTCAGAATGATCCTTGGCTTTCTTTTCAAAATCAGAAATTCTAAAAAATTACAGAATATAGAAAGGTTACTTTTTCTTTGGCTTCCAGAGGAATAACAATTACAGAAGCATTAAAAAGAACATTGTCTAAAATTGGGATAAAGGATGAACGTTTTCAAAATCTCTTCATATGCACTGTATTAGCTCTGGTTTTGCTTTTAACCAGATACTGGCTGGAACTGATTCAAGGGATGAATGCACATGGAGGGATAAGATGAGTATAATTTATCTTGAACACTGAAAAACACTGCCTTTTCCCATATCACTGTAATGCACAGAACCGTTTTTTTAATTTGTATTTTTATGTGTGTATGCACGTGTGCTAAATGAGAGTAGGTGCCTCTTTATAAGGATTCAGCAGAGAGGGAATCCTTGTACTTGTTATAAGAAGATTCATCTAAGTTTATGAGGTCCTAAAACAAATATAGCAACATTCTTATACTGAATAAAAATCATATGAAAACCACCTCAATACAAATGGAATAAAAAGAAACTTGTGATTAAAGACGGTAGATTAAATATATGCATGCAATTTTTCTCCTACCCTGAATCCCACTAAAATAACTTTGAAAGAAGAATGGAAGAAGACATTCAAAGGAACTGCACCCTCCCTCCACCCCTGCCCAGCAAAAAAACAGAAGATGAAAGTTGGTCAAATATATCAGAAAGCAGAAAAAGACAGTGAGAGTGAAGGGTGAGGAGGCAGGGGAAGGAAGAAAGAAATAAGGAAAGAAAGACAAATGGCAAAGAGGAACACCAAGTTAAGAAAATGAGAGGACTGGTTCAGGAGTCCAATTCAAAATAATAGTCGTCACTAGAATGAGAGAACAGAGAAAACCGAGGGTAATTAAGTCAGGATCATTTTTCAACACCTGAAGGATGAGTGAGGCCAAGAGGGTCCAGAACAAATGGATAAAAATGGGCCCCTCACCAAAGCACATGTGAGATGTCAGAAAACTTGGGATGGAGCAAAGAATCTTTGGGGGAGAGGACAAACAAAAGAAGTTTTATGCCAAAAGATCAAGAATCAAAATGGCAATGAATTTCTCAGCCTTAACACCAGGAGCCAGAAGACGATAAGTACTAATGCTTTCAAAATTTGGCGGGAAAATTATATCCAATATATCAATAGAGCAAAACTATCTGTTAAGTAAAAAGGTAGAAAGAGAGATTTTCACATATGCAGATTTCAGAAAATATCCTCCCCATATATTCTTTCTTAGTAAGTTAGTGGAGATATTTAAAGATATTTAGTAAGAACACTGGATACACAAAACAGGTGATCCAAAAGAGCAGAGCTGAAGGAATTCCACAAGTGGCCAAAGGGGGATCCCAAGGTAACTGCAGTAGAACAGGACCTAGACAGCAACCAGGCCGACTCTCAAGAAGAGGAAACTATTAGACTACTAACACGTTTGCATGTCACTGAGATTTTCTCACTGGGGAAGAGTACGGTGAAACTAAGCAAATTTTTAAATGTAATTTTGCATAGAGTTTTTTGTTTTTTAAAGTATTAGAAGGGAAAGGTGGTCAAGGCATAGAGCAGAGCTCAACAGAGAACTGTGTGTGTGCACGAATGTGTGCATCTGTTTGCATAAGAATAATAATAAACACTGAGTAGTGATCTAACTCGGAGAAGGCAATGGCACCCCACTCCAGTACTCTTGCCTGGAAAATCCCATGGGCGGAGAAGCCTGGTAGGCTGCAGTCCGTGGGGTCGCAAGGAATCGGAAACGACTGAGTGACTTCACTTTCACTTTTCACTTCCATGCATTGGAGAAGGAAATGGCAACCCACTCCAGTGATCTTGCCTGGAGAATCCCAGGGATGGGGGAGCCTGGTGGGCTGCCGTCTGTGGGGTTGCACAGAGTCGTACACGACTGAAGAGACTTAGCAGCAGTGATGTAACTAAATGTCAGTATAATCAGTTTTGGAGTAGGGTGGTGTAGCGTGGGATGGGAATAAGGGTCCAGAAGTGGGTGTGGTGACAATGGTGGGAGTCAAAAGCAGTTAAATTCTCATCCTTCATAGTTGGGAGTTCAATAGATTATGTCTAAAATAGGGGAGAATTTTTTTTGAGTAGTGACTTAATCTTGATCTATGGGAATAAGTATCAATAGAACCAGCTAAATAAGTTGTAAGCCAGGACTTCCCTGGTGGTCCAGTGGTTAAGACTCTGCCTTCCAATGCAGGGGGCACAGAATCGATCTCTGGTTGGGAAACTAAGGTCCCATGTGCTGTGGGGTGTAGCCAAAAGTTAAAGAAATGATCAATAAATATGTTATACGTGGTTCAGAAGCAGGAGAAGGAAGTGATACGGGGGTGGGGGGGGGTGGTTAGCCAAAGAACTACTACTATCCTTCCGTAAAAAGCCTGTGGAGCAACCAATTCTTTAAACTATATGAATGCAAAACTGATTTTTTAAAAAGAACTTAATGAAAATACAAAATAAACAAATAGCATTGGCATCTGTTGCAAACTGCCAAACCTAACTGGTGCCCAGGCACCGTCTCTAGAGCTGGTTGGTGCAGGGTGGAAGGATGGGCCTTCATCGCACCACTCACATATGATGCAGGCTTCCAACCCACATGTGAATTTCAACTTAATTTTCTAGGGCAAATTTTCATCTTGGGCTGACTTTTTCCTGTCCCCTCTTGTTATCTTGCCCCATACTTCATTTACAATTTCCCTCTCCTTCCTGGATATCAGTTTATGTTTGTTCAGAAGACACAAATTACACAAAATATGAATCCTGGCAAAGAGTGAAAGAAAAGCAAGTCTACTATCCCCTCTCCCCACCTATTACCTACAATTTTTCAACTTCTCTTATTTCTCATGACTAATGAACACAGTTGAAGACTGACTTATGTATTTTGAGAATAAGAAATGTTAGGTCTTATAATATCTTTTCATCATATCCTGCATAGTAAATCAAGTCAGGTGATATATCAGTGATTTTATTTCTTGGTTTCAGTAAGACCTTAGCCAGGAGGTTGTCCTAACATAGACATGGAGAACACTGGCCCTGGCAACCAATCACTGACTTACCAGGTGTTAAAAACTGTGAGAAGTCTGACTCACAAAGTGGAAATTTAATGTTAATGAGAAAGGGTAAGAGAGGGAAACACTCATCTCAAAGGCAGGCCTGACTTCCTAGCTACAATCTGAAAAGTTACACCTCTAGACAGAGAGCTATCATTATTTTGAAAGCAGGAATTATATATTAGATCATATAAAAGATCAGGATGTATAATCAGCAAATTCCTAAGTTTATACTTTTATTATTAAAGTTTTTTGATTAATGTTGTTTGAGGAAGGATGAATTACCAGCTAAACTTGACTTCTTCGAATGCTGTACAGAACTCAGGAGGGTAAATGTGCCAATGAAACAGAAACACACTGATTACTCATCACTATTAAAGGTCTTTTTCCAAAACAAAACATCTTCCTTTTAAAAAATCAGTTGACCCTGTAATAACTGAGGTATAAAATGAATGCTTCTACTTATTTATTTTTCTGTGCATCATTACTCAGTTTGGGGACTTATCAAAAGGGCAGGACAAATGTTTTACTCAATTAGAATACATAGTATTAGTCTCCTGGAAATTAACCTCTTAACTTTTCTATTAAGACAGTGATAGGAAATGGGGTTCAGTTCAGTCGCTCAGTCGTGTCCGACTCTTTGCGACCCCATGAATCGCAGCACGCCAGGCCTCCCTGTCCATCACCAACTCCCTGAGTTCACTCAGACTCAAGTCCATCCAGTCAGTGATGCCATCCAGCCATCTCATCCTCTGTCGTCCCCTTCTCCTCCTGCTCCCAATCCCTCCCAGCATCAGAGTCTTTTCCAATTAGTCAACCCTTCACATGAGGTGGCCAAAGTACTGGAGTTTCAGCTTTAGCATCATTCCTTCCAAAGAAATCCCAGGGCTGATCTCCTTCAGAATGGACTGGTTGGATCTCCTTGCAGTCCAAAGGACTCTCAAATGTCTTCTCCAACACCACAATTCAAAAGCATCAATTCTTCAGCACTCAGCCTTCTTCATAGTCCAACTCTCACATCCATATGTGACCACTGGAAAAACCATAGCCTTGACTAGACAGACCTTGGTTGGCAAAGTAATGTCTCTGCTTTTCAATATGCTATCTAGGTTGGTCATAACTTTCCTTCCAAGGAGTAAGCGTCTTTTAATTTCATGGCTGCAGTACAATTCATAGCCATCATTCCTTTTTATCTTTGAAAAAAACTGACTATCAAATAAGTTATTGGAAAAACACTGATTTCTTTCAGATAACCCTCATTCTGAATAAATAACTTTTGATCATATTTTAAGAACAGATTTTCTTATACTTAAATTTTTCAACTGCTTCAGTTAGAAAGCACTATAATTTTAAGATTAATGAAACATTTATAATGTCTGAGAGAATTATGTACGTATATTATATTTATGTGTACTTTAGTATATGCTATATANCCCTGTCCATCACCAACTCCCTGAGTTCACTCAGACTCAAGTCCATCCAGTCAGTGATGCCATCCAGCCATCTCATCCTCTGTCGTCCCCTTCTCCTCCTGCTCCCAATCCCTCCCAGCATCAGAGTCTTTTCCAATTAGTCAACCCTTCACATGAGGTGGCCAAAGTACTGGAGTTTCAGCTTTAGCATCATTCCTTCCAAAGAAATCCCAGGGCTGATCTCCTTCAGAATGGACTGGTTGGATCTCCTTGCAGTCCAAAGGACTCTCAAATGTCTTCTCCAACACCACAATTCAAAAGCATCAATTCTTCAGCACTCAGCCTTCTTCATAGTCCAACTCTCACATCCATATGTGACCACTGGAAAAACCATAGCCTTGACTAGACAGACCTTGGTTGGCAAAGTAATGTCTCTGCTTTTCAATATGCTATCTAGGTTGGTCATAACTTTCCTTCCAAGGAGTAAGCGTCTTTTAATTTCATGGCTGCAGTACAATTCATAGCCATCATTCCTTTTTATCTTTGAAAAAAACTGACTATCAAATAAGTTATTGGAAAAACACTGATTTCTTTCAGATAACCCTCATTCTGAATAAATAACTTTTGATCATATTTTAAGAACAGATTTTCTTATACTTAAATTTTTCAACTGCTTCAGTTAGAAAGCACTATAATTTTAAGATTAATGAAACATTTATAATGTCTGAGAGAATTATGTACGTATATTATATTTATGTGTACTTTAGTATATGCTATATACAGTATATTTATGACTAAATGTTGCAATCTTTAGAAGCCTAAAATTGTTCCATTATGCCCCCCTGTCTTATGTGGTTTAGCACTCTACATTCCTAAGAAGTTCATTCACACATAGAAATTCATTGACTTCACAACTCTATAAGGTAAATAAATTTTATCCCAAAGTGTGTGTGAGTATGTCACATTCTATGAGGCCAGTATTTCTCTCATACCAATACCAGACAAAAACATCACAAGAAAACTACAGACCAGCACCCCTTAGGAATACACATGGAAAAATCTTTACTAAGAAGACTAGCAATCCAAGCCAGCAACATAAAGCAGATCATATATCATGACCAAGTGTGATTTATCCAGGAATGAAAAGTTAGTTTAACATCAGAAAATCAATCAATATAATACATTAATAGAGGTTTAAAAAAAAAAACACAATCATCTTCACAGACTCAGCAGAAGAATTTAAGAAAATGCAAAACCTTTTGATGATAAAGATTGCGACCAGAAATAGAAAAGAGCATTTCAACTTGACAAAAGCATCTATGAAAAACAAAGCTAATACCGCCAATTTAGTGGTGAAAGACTGAAAGCATTCCCCCCAAGATCAGGAGCAAGATAAGGATATCTACTTTTTCTACTTTTATTTAACATTGTACTGGGCAATCATGGAAGCAAAAATAAATAAATAAAAGGAATGGTGGTTGGTGAGGAAGAAGTAACCCTATTTCTTTGCAAATGACATGGTCTTGTATAAAGAAAATACTAAGGAATTCACTGAAAAAAATGATTAGCGCTAATAAGTGAATTCAGCAAGGTTGCAGGCTACAAGATCAATATACAAAAATCAGTTATATTTCTCTACAATAACAATGGACAGCAAGGATACCAAACCAGTCAATCCTAAAGTAAATCAACCCTGAATATTCACTGGAAGGACTGATGCTGAGGCTTCAGTACTTTGGCCACCTGGTATAAAGAGTTGATACTTTGGAAAAGACCCTGATGCTGGGAAAGTTTGAGGGCAAGAGGAGAAGGGGGTGACTGAAGATGAGGTGGTTGGATGGCATCACTGACTCAATGGACATGAGTTTGTGTGAACTCAGGAAGACAGTGAAGGACAGAGGTGCCTGGCATGCTGCAGTTCATGGGGCTGCAAAGAGTTGGACATGACCTAGCAACTGAATATCAACACTAACAATGAAAAATACAAAAATGAAATCAAGAAAATAATTTCATGTATTATAGCACCAAAAAGACTGGAATACATAGGAATTAATTTTGAAAAAGAACTGCAAGACCTATATGCTGAAAACTATAACATATGATTGGAAGAAATTAAGGATGACCTAAGGAAATGGAAAGAAACCCATGTTCATGGATCAGAAGGCTTCATATTGTTAAGATGGCAATGTTCCCCAAATTGATCTCCAGATTCAATGCAATCCCTAACAAAATCCCAGCTTAAAAATAACAAACTTATTCCAAGAGTTATATAAGAAAAACAAGGGACCCACCAAAACAATCTTTTTAAAAGAAGAACAAAATTGGCAGACCTACATTTCAGAGTTTCAAATTTTACTACAAAACTAATTAAGACAGAGTAGTATCGCCATTAGGACACTTAGATCAACTGAACAAAACCGAGCATTTAGGAATTAATCTTTACATTTGTTTATGGTCAACTGATTTACACCAAGGGTGTCAGTGAGAAAAAAATTATTTTTTCAACAAATGGTGTCAGGACAACTAGGTATCCACATACACAAGAATGAAGTTGGACCTTCACCTTACACCATGCACAAAAATGCACTCTAAACAAAGACCAGAGACTTAAAATGTAAGAGCTAAAACTAAAAAACAATCAGGAGAAAACGTAGGAGTGAATCTTTGTGGGTTAGGTGGTGGTTTCTTAGCTACAACACCAAAAGCAGAAGTGACCCAAATACCAAACAGATAAATTGGACTAGAGCAAAATAAAAAAGAATTTTGTGCTACAAATGATACCATCAAAGAAATGAAAAGATAATTCACAGAATGGGAGAGAATATTTACAAATCATATACCTCACATCATTCAATAATTAAAAGACAATCCAAACTTTTTAATGGGCAAAGAAGATACATATATAGCCAACATGCATATTCATCACTGGGGAAATAGAATCAAAATCACAATGAGATACCATTTTACATCCACAAGGATGGCCATAATCAAAAAGTCAAACAGCAAGTGTTGGTATGAATGCTGGTGAGAATGTAAAATGGTGCAGCCACTGTGGAAAACAGTTTGGTTGTTTTTTAAAATATTAGAGAGTAACCATGTGACCCAACAATTTAATTCCTAGGTATATACCCAGCGAATTAAAACACTATGTCCACACATAAAACTGTGCATGAATGTAGAGAGCAAATATTATTCATAATAGGAAAAAAGTGGAAACAACCCAAACATTCATCAAATGATGAACAGATAAAATGCTGTCTAGTCACACCATGGGATATTATTCAGCAACAAAAAGGAATGAAGACTGACACATGCTACACCATGGATGAGCTTTGAAAATATTATGCTAAATAAAATAAGCCAGTCATAAAAGACCACATGCTGCATGATTTGATTTGTATAAGAGTCCAGAAAAGGTAGGTCTATGGAGACAGAAAAGTAGATTACCAAGAGGAAAGAGGAATGAGTGCTAATAAGGGACTTATTGGAGGGGAAAATGTTCTAAAATTATAATGTGGTAAAGACTACATAACTATGTGAAAATTCCAAAAAAAAAAATTAAAATGTACACTTTAAATGGATGAATTTTATGGCATCTTAATTATATTTCAATAAAGCTTATTTAACTTATATGTAGAGTACATCATGAGAAATGCTGGGCTGGAAGAAGCACACGCTAGAATCAAGATCGCCGGGAGAAATATAAATAACCTCAGACATGCAGATGACACCACCCTTAAGGCAGAAAGTGAAGAGAAACTAAAGAGCCTCTTGATGAAAGTGAAAGAGGAGAGTGAAAAAGTTGGCTTAAAGCTCAACATTCAGAAAACTAAGATCATGGCATCCAGGCCCATCACTGCATGGGAAATAGATGGGGAAACACTGGAAACAGTGGCCGACTTTATTTTTGGGGGCTCCAAAATCACTGCAGATGGTGACTGCAGCCATGAAATTAAAAGATTGTTACTCCTTGGAAGAAAAGTTATGACCAACCTAGATAGCATATTGAAAAGCAGAGCCATTACTTTGCCAACTAAGGTCCGTCTAGTCAAGGCTATGGTTTTTCCAGTGGTCATGTATGGATGCGAGAGTTGGACTGTGAAGAAGGCTGAGCGCTGAAGAATCGATGCTTTTGAAACTGTGGTGTGGGAGAAGACTCTTGAGAGTCCCTTATACTGCAAGGAGATCCAACCAATCCATTCTGAAGGAGATCAGACCTGGGGTTTCTTTGGAAGAACTGGTGTTGAAGCTGAAACTCCAATACTTTGGCCACCTCATGCAAAGAGCTGACTTATTTGAAAAGACCCTGATGCTAGGAGGGATTGGGGGCAGGAGGAGAAGGGGATGACAGAGGATGAGACGGTTGGATGGCATCACCAACTCAATGGACATGAGTTTGGATAAATTCTGGGAGCTGGGATGGACAGGGAGGCCTGGCGTGCTGCGATTCGTGGGGTTGCAAAGAGTCGGACATGACTGAGTGACTGAACTGAACTGAACTGAAAGCCATTAAAAAAGCAATGTATGCATTTTCCATGTTGCTTATTTCCTTCCTTATTACCTTTCTTTGGCTTCCTTGAGGGCAACTTCAAGTCTCTCCACCTTCTGGTTTCCTTCTCTTAGACAATGCAGGAGCTGGCTCACAGTTAATTCTTCAAACTCCACATAATTCCTGGTACCTTCTGCAGATTTGCTCCTACATCAGGACAGCAGAAAAGTTAAAAGGTTTCAAGAGAATATGAAAATGTTGGAGTCTAAGGATATTACTGGAACTACTTAAAAGGAATAGCTTTCCAGAACATTCTCCAGTTAACTCTCATTTACAGACCAAGCACAGCTGGCCTGGTGACAACCAGCCCCTGGGTCCTCCACGCTGTCCGGGGAAGGAGTGAGGCTGATGAGTAGGCTCACCTGACTCCGCACATGCTCACTCCTTCCACGTGGTCAGTGTCCACGGCACCAGACCCCAGGACCCACAGAGGCAGTGGGGCAGAGGGAGCCCTAGTTTTGGAGCCCTGCTGTCCTAGAGGACTCATCTCCAAGAGGACCACAGTCACACACGTGCTGCCTGTGGTGACATGTAGACCACTGGTCTTTCTCCAAGCTTGAGAGAAAACACCACATTCTCATCAGGAGAAGAAAAAGCAGTTTTGTTTTTGGTTTCTAATAACTAGAGCACAGAAATGTAGGCACTGTTGGTATGTCAAATATATTTCTTGACTTCAAACTCAGATTAAATCAAGAGGCAGTTCAATGATGAAGAAAACCACAGCCATCAGTGCAGTAACTAAACGTTCTGGAAAGCTACGCTGATGCTAATAGAGCTATGCCTTCAGTAACCTACCCAAGTTCACACATCTAACAAAGAGCCAGGATTCAGGATTCAATNTCTTGACTTCAAACTCAGATTAAATCAAGAGGCAGTTCAATGATGAAGAAAACCACAGCCATCAGTGCAGTAACTAAACGTTCTGGAAAGCTACGCTGATGCTAATAGAGCTATGCCTTCAGTAACCTACCCAAGTTCACACATCTAACAAAGAGCCAGGATTCAGGATTCAATCCCAGTTCCCACCAAAGCTCAAACTCCAACTCCAGAGATCAATCTCTGACTCCTTAAAATACTTTCAAACAAGCTAAAGAAGCTGTTATTAAAACACAGCTGTGTGGTTTAAAAGAAGAAGTGGTATTCACACAGCTATACATGAAGAGGAAGTGGCTTAGAAATTTCAAACACAGCTTTCTTCCTTCCCACCACTTTCAGGAAAGTCTTCTGATATTAAAAAGGCAATATGGGGGGCAGGGGTAGTTATTTCTAACTAAAAAAGGGAGTAACTTTCATTTCTGCCAACTGCCCTGTTTGGTGAAAGAAATCTAATCCTGATTTTTTGCCTTATACAAGGGCTTGGCAGCATAACTGATGGGAAAAAAAAAACATTTTTATTAAGTCTATTCACCAAGTTATAGAAAAAAAGATATTCAAAGTCTCTGAAGGAAGAGATGCTTAGAGAAATTTCAGGTAAATCTTCTTAAGCAGATTCATACAGTAGTAACCTGCTTACAGGGGATGAGCTAATAGCACATTCTGGGTCACAGCTACTTGTAAGAGACTCAGGTGCCCAGATCCCCTGCCACTGCCTCCTTAAAGTCCCCCTACAATTTAAGATGGCTGTCTACTAGGCACAAGTCTCCCGAAGATTCCCCAGGTAAGATATCTGGGCACTTTAAAAAAAAACAGCAATCACCCAGAGCAACAACAGTCATTGTTATGGAAGACTATCCTACATTAGTCACTTTGCCTTGTACTTGGGAATGAACAGGGAAGAGAGAAAGGAAATATTGCCCTTATCAGCTGAGCAGCCTGGTCCGGGGCAGACTGCACTCATAAACACATTAGGAAACATGGGTCTCTTAACTGAGAACAGCTTGTTTTCATTTCTCACCTGATGGAGATGAAACACCTCTACGCAGAGTGGTGAGGGGTTAGTTAGCTTACCAAGGCACCAAACATAGTTTTTATTCTCTACCAGTGGGCTGCAACAATAAATATGAATAGCAGTCAAACTGAACATTGTGGAAAGGTCCCAGTGTAAACCAGTAAGTGCCTTTTTCAGCCCATGTTTGGTCTTTCAGGGGTGAGCCAAAAGTGACAAGACTGCCCAGCGTGCCTGTCTGACAGCCCGACTCTGTCTTCACGTACGTGTCAACGGAATCAGTTCTTGTGGGCCCAGGACTTGTCTTGATTTCTTTTGCTGCCACGTCTGCTTCACCCTCCTGTAAAAGCAGAAATGAGAAAGGTTTAACATAACATGGCTATAAGACAAATTCTCCAGCCAGAGAAAAAGGCGAAAGATCAAGAATTTGGATGACACATAACCCAAGGAATCTACCAAACACAGAAATATGAGATGCTTCAATTCAGTCACTCAAACGGAATGGAAGTTTCCCTCAACCTGCATGCCTTGTCAGGATTATAAATATCCAGACGAAGACGAGAAGGCCAGCCTCCTCTCATTCAGCACAGTCATCTTGGCCCCACATATAGGAAAGCTTATCTCCTCTCTCTCTCATTGGCAGTTCCCTTCTCTACAAGTTAAGGTCACACACAGCTAATGACAATTCCACATACTTTTGCCACACACTCCTTCAAAATGCAAAACGTGGGACTTCCCTGGTAGTCTAGTGGTTAAGAATCTACCTGCCATTGCAAGACATGGGTTCAATCCCTGGTCTGGAAAAATTTCACGTGTTACAGAGCAACTGGGCACATGTACCACAACCACTGAGCTCACGCACCTACAGCTTATGTTCTGCAACAAGAGAAGCCACTGCAATGAGAATAGCTCCCACTCGCTGCAACTAGAGAAAGCCCGTGCACAACCACAAAGACCCAGAGCAGCCAGAAGTAAACAAATAAATCTGAAAAAATAAAAAAATAAAATGCAAAATGCTAGAACTTGCTGAAGCCACTTGGAAAGAAGGCTGTCTTCTGTGGGCAAGGCTCACAGAGCAAAAGGCTGGCTCCCATTTGAAGTTCATCTGCTTTTTGGGCCACTTAGGGATCAGTGGGGGCTAAGACCACTTCAACGATTCGCAAGATATTTCTAGTCCAGTGAGCTAGTGGAAAAATACAGAGGTGGTTCTAGATAGTTCTGTATGCACACTGCTCCTAAGTCTTGGGCAGTGGTTTTCTGTTCATAGGAGCAAGGCAAGAAAAACATGTTTACACTAGAAATAACTGTCATTCATCAGTGAGGGGGAACATTATGGTAACCATGCACCCCAAAGAAAGAAGCCTCATTTGGAAACTTCTGATACGCTCCTTGGACTTCCTGAATTTTATCAGTTATTTGCAGAAGGTGAAAGCTCTTTGATCAATGTTTTCATAATCTTTGCTCGTGTGCAGAATGAGTGCTCTAACACAGGGAACTTCCTGATTAGTATTTTCTCTTCAGCCCCTATTCATCTAAAATTTCTGAGAGGCATGGGGGGCAGGGTTATTAAGAGCCATTTTTCACTTCTGTTCATCGTTAGTGCAGCAAATAAATGAGAAAGTAAAGAGAGTCATGCTCTGGTATTTCAGATATATCCAGTAGTTGAGCTTTTTGTAAGGTGTACTTCATCCCGCTTCACCCCCGCTTGTCTACATGTAGGGTTTTCTATTCCAGAGACACAGTTAAGCTCTCTTCCTGTATCAGATGTGTGCTCTGACAAAGCTGGACCAACTGTACAGTGAAGGATTGGATCCTCCTGTGCTTATCTCCCTCAATCTGTATTCCATTTTTTTCCTAGTAGCAAAGAAGGATGTTTCCCTTCTAGCAGGACTGCCCACACCCCAGCTACCCGCCAACACATGCTTCCCATCAGAACAGGCCAGCCTGTGCTGCCTTGCCCAGCTTGCTTCATTTGGGGCTGGACATAAAAGCCAGTAAGATAATGCTGGCTTCAGAATCTGTTCTTGGCACTTCCCTAGCAGCTGCTGTTGGAGGGGAGGGAGAAGCCGGGTATTCCCTGGGGCTACAACCAGAGCACCTCTGCTCTTGCTTTTCTCCACTTCTTATTTTTAATATACCTAGGTTCCTTGTAAGACTTTGTCTGAAAAGAGGGTTCTATGACTAGTAAGTGGCAAGTCTTTTGATTTTACTGCATCTGATCATGATTCTGCTTACCTAAGTGAAATGCTGAACACAGGTTTGAAACCTGGGCTGAACAAATTTATACCTTTTTTTTTTTCTCTCTTTTTAGGTCAGATAAATTATTCAGGATGTACTGGGGGAAAAAAAGGACTATCTCTTCAGTCATAAAAGGTAATCAGTATTTTCCATTTCAGCTGTGATAGCCACAAGCATGATGTTTTATATTTATGCTGACTACGCTGAAATCTCCCCACTGTTTGGCTTTCCCGTGTTGAAAGGAAGTGGTGATATTTCTAGCAGTTGTCCAGGTGAGGTTTTGTAACTTGCTTAAGATAAAACCAAAACCAACACACTTACAGCCATCCTGATTTCAACAAAGGAGTCTTCGGAGGAGCCGCCTGAGTTCAGCTTGAGTTGCAATTCAGACACGATGCCCAGCAGATCTGCNCAGTTGTCCAGGTGAGGTTTTGTAACTTGCTTAAGATAAAACCAAAACCAACACACTTACAGCCATCCTGATTTCAACAAAGGAGTCTTCGGAGGAGCCGCCTGAGTTCAGCTTGAGTTGCAATTCAGACACGATGCCCAGCAGATCTGCCTTTTCAGCTTGGAGGCGTGCCACCTGGGTCTTCAGCTGTTCCACTTCTTGTTCCACTTCTGCCTTGGAGACCTTGGGGTCCCCAATGATGTCCTGGACACAATGTGGAGCAAAGTGAACGGATGAATCAAGCCAAGGACTCGGCCATCAAACTCGTGTGACCCTATACCTACTGGTAAGACAGCTGTGCTTTACAGTAGGGAATTCTAGTTTTTACTCGACAATTTATTTTGACATTCCATTTAAAATGGAAAAATTTACTTTGTCATGTGCAAATAATAGGAAGTTAAAATAAACTCATGACAAGCAAGGTTTCCTCAACGTGCTGAAAGAAATAATCTGATCATCATGAAAATAACCAATCAGACTTTGGCAATGGTTGACTAGTAAACTGCAGACCCAAATCCCAGAAAATAAGGATAAAGAACTGCCACAACTCAACCTCTTGCTTTTTTCTTTTTTCTCCTTCCACCCCTTCTCTCCTCATACTTGTCATTTCTCCTTAGAAGCCAAAGCATGAAGGGCATGACAGTACAGGGACAGTAAAACACAATGAAAGGTCCAAAATCCTCCCAGGCATGTAGGTTGGTTGTTACAATATTCTATGCTGGTGTTTTTAAGGTTGCTAAAGGTAAATCTAGTAAGGAATAAGAAAACTGAAAATTCAGAGGCTGGTACCAAGGGTAGAAAATTAATTTTGGCCTCTGTAAACATTAATGGGCTTCCCTTGATAAACTAATAAATAGTAACATTTTCCTAATGTCGAATACCTGTTGTGTTCATCCTGTTGCAATTACCAAATATGACAAAGTCATAAAAGAAAGAGCTTGCTGACACGTGTTGTTTTTACTTGGGAGAAGGGAGAACAGATTCTAGTCTGCACTCTGCTCATCAGAGCATGTGTTGCCTTGAACAGATTCCCTTAATGTCTTGGCTTCAGTTTTCTTGGATCAGAAAGACTTGATACCATGGGGTCTCTGTGGTCTCATCCAGCTGTGACCTTCTTGGCTTCCTGATTTCTTCCCTCATGGTTCTTATGGACAAGGCACTACCAGAAATATGTATACTTGAGATTACTAGAAGACTGCAACATTGAAAACTCACCCACACCCCCCCCACACACACACCCTCTGACAGATTTCGTAAGGAATGGTAAACAGGCCCAAAGGCTCATAGTAGAACCAAAAAATTATCAGAAAGGCATGCGTATGGACCATAAACCAGTTAGTCCATGAAGTGTTAAGATACTGAGGGCTAGGTAGTAATTGGCACATGGAAGTGCCCCTCACACCAGTGGAACCACGCTCTGCCTTCATCTGGACCATCCCCTTGCTAGGAAACTCTCACAGGCTTTAGGAAAAAGCAACTCATAAAACTGAAGAGTTAGGTCTGCAAGGAAAAGTTCAAAGCTTGTGCAATCTCTCCTGCTAATGATTCAGACCACAGAAATATACATTTAAAGGCATAAAAATGAAAAAAAGGAAAGGTACTGCCTAGCTGGAACCAGGAAGCAAGCAGGGAAGGGGAAGACTATGCCTTGTAAGAAACCTTCACATCCATCCTCTTGACCTTCGGAGAACACTGAGTGGAATGGACTTTGAAAAACTATCTTTCCACAAAGGAAGGAAATAGAGTTTTAAACAAGTGTCTAAGGACCAGGGATATAAGGCCATGACTCTTGAGTCTCAGAAGTCAGGTTAATTTTCTTTTTCTCAATTGTGTGGATCTCTTCTTTATCCCTGGGGCTTCCCTGGTGGCTCAGATTGTAAAGAATCTGCCTGCAATGCAGGAGGCCCATATTTGATTAATGGGTCAGGAAGATCCCTGGAGAAGGGAATGGTAACCCATTCCAGTATTCTTGGGTGGAGAATTCCATGGAGCCTGGCTGGACAGAGGAGAATTTTCACTTATTGATGAAATTCCCAGGGTTTGTTCTCTGGGATCTCAAGCCCAACGAAATTATTTCTGTCTTTCATCACTTTTTGAGCACTTAGCATTGATTAGCCTTCGGCAAACAACAATTTCCCTTTTTCTGTGTTTCTGTTGTCTTGGAAATGTACCCAGGCTGATATGTCATTTTAAAATACAAAACAAGTCTAATGACCTTTGCCTGGCAATCTGTAGTTAAAAGTCAAAAAGGATTCTTTAGACATATGTATACCTATGGTGGCTTCCCAGGTGGCACTAGTGATAAAGAACCTGGCTGTCAATGCAGGAGATGTAAAAGATGTGGGTTCAATCCCTGGGGAAGATCCTCTGGAGAAGGAAATAGCAACCTATTACTCTTGCCTGGAAAATCCCATGGGCGGAGGAGCCTCGTAGGCTGCAGTCCATGGGGTCACGAAGAGTCAGNGGCTGTCAATGCAGGAGATGTAAAAGATGTGGGTTCAATCCCTGGGGAAGATCCTCTGGAGAAGGAAATAGCAACCTATTACTCTTGCCTGGAAAATCCCATGGGCGGAGGAGCCTCGTAGGCTGCAGTCCATGGGGTCACGAAGAGTCAGACGTGACTGAGAGACTTCACTTTCACTTTTCACTTTCATGCATTGGAGAAGGAAATGGCAACCCACTCCAGTGTTATTGCCTGGAGAATCCCAAGGACAGTGGAGCCTGGTAGGCTGCCGTCTTATGGGGTTGCACGGAGTAGGACACGGCTGAAGCGACTTAGCAGCAGCCAGTACTCTTGCCTATAGAATCCCATGGACAGAGGAGCCTGGCAAGCTACAGTCCATAGGGTCGCAAAGAGTCGGAAAGGACTGAAGTGAGTTCAATTCAATTCAGTCACTCAGTCGTGTCCAACTCTCTGCAACCCCATGGACTGCAGCACACCAGGCTTCCCTGTCCATCATCAACTCCTGGAGCTTGCTCAAACTTATGGCCATCGAGTCGGTGACTTACCACCTCACAAACCTATGGCTGATTCATACTGATGTATGTCAGAAACTAACACAATATTGTAAAGCAGTTATCCTTCAATTAAAAATAAATGAAAAAAAAAAAAAAAAGGATTCTTTAGAGATCATCATGATGTCTGTGAAAAGTGAAGCCAATTAGTCGTTTCTGACTCTTTGCGACCGCATGGACTATAGCCTACCAGGCTTCTCTGTCGATGGGATTTTCCAGGCAAGAGTACTGAAGTAGATTGCCATTTCCTTTTCCAGGGGATCTTCCTGACCCAGGGATGGAATCCGGGTCTCTCGCATTGCAGGCAGACGCTTTACCCTGAGCCACCAGGTCTGTAATTCAGTGAAATCAGGACGGAATCAGTCATACCTCAGCCTCACCCTGAGGACTGAAAGGCAGATCTCAGTGGAAACTCCCTGCTCCCTTCCCTGTGCCTCACAGAACACAGGGGCAACCCTAATGGCTTGAGGGGCTGGGGGAGGGGTGCCTGCAGAAGCAGCAGCAAAGACAGGTCAGCGTGAGTGAGTGAGAGGTCTTGAGAGCCTCAGTAAACCAGGAAGATAAGAGGCTAAATTAAAAACAAACAAACACCTCAAGTGGTCCATGAAACAAAAATTAAAAGAGAGATGGGGGGCAGATGGGGGCCTGGGAGGCATAGCTTGTAGAGAAAAAAACTGATGACCAAGAGTTTTGAAGAATCCTCAGTGTCTCTTTGTACCAAGGACTCATTTCTGAGTCCTGCCTATAGTTTGCTTCAGTGGATCCTCTACACTAAAAGAAGCTGTCCAGAGCTCCGGCTTCTGATCTCAACTTCTTCCAATATTGGGACTTTTCTGGAAAACCTACAGGACTTTTCATTCACATCTTTGATATCTGTTCTCAAGGGTATCAAAGCACATTTCTCAGGTTCTTTGAGTTAGTGGAAATGTGGCAACCTTACAGCCTCATATCACACAATAATATTTGTCAAACCATTTTTCAAAAGTAAATATAAAACACAAAGGGAGGAATCTATTGTAGATGGAGAGAAAGGACAAAGTCAATAAGTGAAAATACTGAGCGACAGATTTTAAAAATGTAATTCTATATCAAGGACTAAAGTCCAACATTTGAATGGTTCCAGGCAGAGGTCTTTCTGTACTATCTATAATGAACACAAAATACTGATTTATAGCTATAACACTCTTTTGACTATAATCAATAAGGTCAAAGTTTGATCCATTTCTTTTCTTCACCAGAGATTACACATGACCCTTAAAACTGCAACCAATCTTCTCATCACTCTTCTTTCAAGATAATGCCAGCATCTAGCTGGAACTGTGAAAGTTTTGATCTCAAAATCTAAACAAGTAAGATCCCACTGCAAATACGAACATAATAAAATTATAACTGATCAGTCCACTCACCTCGAATGCCCTTTCAGTTTTCCCTGTTAGTTTTCCGAGTTCTTGCTTTAGTTTTTCATTTTCAAGGCTCAGTGCTGTTAAGCGCTCTTTGGCTTCTTTGCTCTGAGTCTCAAAATAAAGGCGTTCTTCCTTCTGCTTCTCTGTCCAAGCTGAAAGCTCCTCAAATCGCCCTTTCATAGCTTGATTATTTAGCTTCATGGCTTCTGCATGGGGTTCAGAGGGAGAGTGTCAAAACACCAGGGGACAGGACTTGGGGTCATGAAGAGAACCTCCCCATAGATCACCTCACCATGTAGCTTTGAACCTCAAAATGCCAGGGTTGGCCTAGGCTCCAGGGTCAGCTGGAAAGACTACATAGCAAAATGAGTAGTTTCTGCTTTCATACAGGACTGGGAAGTCTAATGTCACTGACTGCCCTCAAGAGTCTCAAGAATATAAAATTGATTTTATTGATTTATTTTAACAAAATGTCTATTAATAACTAGCTAGACTGAGGTCCATCACTCCTGGATTCCAACAGTGGTTCTGCCAAAAGCCATGGCTGGAGATATCAGAATCCTTTCTCTTAAGGTAATATTTAGGACTAACTCTGAAATAATAGCAGCCTTTTTACTTTCCCTTTTAAATTTAGGGCTAAATGTCATTCTGCCATTTCCCAGAGATACATAATTTTATTCTTACCTGTATCCAAAAGTAAACAATGGGAATAGCTTTAGCCTTGCTGTTGTTTAGTCACTAAGTCGTGTCTAACTCTTTTGCAAAGGACTATAGCCTGCCAGGCTTCTCTATCCATGGGATTCTCCAGGCAAGAATACTGGAGTGGGTTGCCATGCCCTTCTCCAGGGGATCGTCCTGACCTGGGGATCAAACCCATGTCTCCTGCATTTACCACTGAGCCAGCTGGGAAGCAGTTTTATCTTACTAAGAGCTAGTCCTGTGCTCCATCTCTCCCCAGGGAACCAGGTGCAGAGAAAGGGATTCACCTTCAAGTTATTACCAAAGGACTGTGTTCCCAGAGGCCGTGGGTGAATGGAGAAACATGGGGCTAGGTGTTGCTTACCTTTCAGCTGATGGTTCTCGATCAGAAGTTCTCTCATCTGCTGCAGCAGCTCATGTGGGGTGAATGTGTCCAGGTTTGGGTGAGCCAGATTGGGGGGTCCATTTCCTGTGGTTTCATTGGGGCTGTCCCCCTTCTCAGTCAGGCAGCTAAGTGGTTGGTGGGACATGGTAGCAGTTCCTACAGAAAAATCACAAACTGAAAATATAACCATCTTCCTCTGCATTGGGTCTCCAGGAGTCCACAAACCCATGTGCAAGTCCTAAGAAGTGTTCTAGAAGGGGCTGACTTTCTTTCCCATTACATTTTGAACAACCTTGATTCTTCCATTCAAACAAGAAAGATACATCCTTGCTTCAGTCTGTATGTACATGTCTGTGCATAAGGATACATAAAGGGGTACAGTGAGGAGGTGGACGATGGAGGAGGAAGAGATGGGAATAATATCAGGATGGTAAGAAATCCTAACATGAGGTGTTCTAGAGGGTTTCTGTGTGTGTATTTGTAGATGTGGGCAAAGTATTATGAAGTTGATTTTTTCCCAGAAAAATGTGTTAAGCTCAAATCTCCATATTTTGGGTGAACTGTATGGTATGTGAATTATATCTCAATAATTAACTTTTACAGAATCTCCACATTTTATATTTCATATTTTTGGCTAAGGGGAAGGGGAGAACATAGTTCAGATAACTACTATGTGCTCAATCATCACACCAGAGTGTCAAGTTCTAATCCTCACTAAAACTCAACTAAATCGGTATTTCCTGGGTAACAGAGCTGAACTCATGGAGCTCATCCAAGGTCACTTAATGAAAGGCACAATCGAGCAATAAGGATGATTCTAAAAGCCAGCCCTGTCACACAATGAAGGTACCACTGAATATCTAAGCTTTTATAGTTACTTTTGCAAATCACGCTAAAAAGACTAAGAAAATCTTGCTTAGTTGTTGCATATTCTGAGACTATTTTAAGCATATAATTTGTAAAGGGGTCACTGTGGCCACAAATAAAATGCAGGGCTAGTTGCTCGGTCGTGTCCGACTTTCTGTGACCCCAGGGACTGTAGCCTACCAGGTTCCTCTGTCCACGCAATGCTCCAGGCAAGACTACTGAAATGTGTATGCCCTTCCCATAAATAAGATAGATGGGTATATGCCAACTGTATTTCTGTATGGCCTACCACATCTCAGCAAGCACAGAAATCAAAGACTGNTGACCCCAGGGACTGTAGCCTACCAGGTTCCTCTGTCCACGCAATGCTCCAGGCAAGACTACTGAAATGTGTATGCCCTTCCCATAAATAAGATAGATGGGTATATGCCAACTGTATTTCTGTATGGCCTACCACATCTCAGCAAGCACAGAAATCAAAGACTGTGGGCAAATGTTTTCATTTCCACATTGCACAAAGATGATGACTCGTCTTTTCATGAGGCACTGCAGGGTCACTGGAAGCTGAGAGGAGAGAAGTGCTCTCTCATCTACTGTATCATAACCTCTGGGTGTGTGCCCTAGATGAGCGTGGAAGGCTGGCCCATTCAACTTACTCAGATTCTTCTTCATCCATCCATCCTGCACTACCAGGAATCTTAAACAAATAACTAAGGCTTCCAGAAGCCTTTTTCTTCCTACTTCTTAGCAATGAATTGCTTACAAACAGGTTACTTACTACTAACTTACATTATGTCCCAAGAACCGCATCCCTGTAAGTAGCTCCCACACGTGCCAAAAGAACCTGGCACTGCTGGCAGGAGGGCCAAGTACAAATGACTGTTCCTCTAAGAGACTACCAGGGATACTTTGGTTATGGTTTTTGTTAAGTCCCTCAGTGTGTGAGGGGAGAAGCTGGGGAAAGTACCAGCTATTAGTGCTCGAACGTGAATGCAACAAACCCTCGGAGGGCAGAGCACTGCTTCTTCCCCACTCTGGCAGGAGGCAATTCCTGGGCTCTCTGGAGTCCTCCCAGAACTGAGAGCCTCCTGACCTGCTCTCGGTCTAAAGGCACCTATAGGATTAGGAGACGGTGCAAGGTACCTGTAGGGTTAGAGATGGTGCTACTACTGAGGGGAGAGCGGGCCCTGGAACTGGTGGCCTGCTGACTTCTCTAGAGCAGCCAGCGCAGGAAAGGCAGCCTTGGAGTTCTTTAATGAGGATGGCGAGTCCATGAAGTGTTAACCACGGATAAAGCATTCTAAGTCTTTTGAAAGCAGCTGTGTTTTACATATCCTGATTATTTAGAAAGACGTGCACTGCTGAAGTGTAATGTCTCTTGGCATGAGGTCACCAGAAGAGACTGCTTTTGTTTTCCCCAATAAAATTATTTGGGTTATTTTGCATAAAATAATATGGATGATAATAATTTGGAAAAAGCCAGTTTCTGGCTTTCCATAAAACTCCCTTTTTCACAGAACTATGCTGGAGCTGAAATTTCATAAAAGTGGGTTTTTACTAAAGAAAAAGTGCTCCTATCTATTTTGCAGAGAATTCTAAATACCTGACAAAGGCAAAATCCTTGCAACATGTTTTATTCACTTGTCAATATTAAATTTCCTCAAGTTTTCAAGGATTCGACTATACTTTTCAAAAGTAAAAGGAAACATTTAACAGATTAAAAAAAAAATATCTAAAGCAGAGGGAAAGCTGAGGGGAGGGGATACGTGAAGAGAAGGGAGGAGAGAGGAGGGAAGGGAAGGGGAAGAGGTACGGTTCCTTTAGATACTTTTCATCCTTGACTTTTTTTGTTGTATCTCCACCAAGACTTGAGAAACAGCCATCACAGTTAAAACCAGTTCTACTTACCAACTTTCTGGTTGCCCAGGTTTTAATAGGGCATGAGGGGAAAAAAAGAAAAAAAAGCAGGGTTATAATAAGGAAGACAATACAAAAATAAACTGGAAGACACGAACTAGATGTGTGACCTTAAGAAGACCTCCTGTGATGATTTACTGACTTGTCTAGCCAATGATAATCATTATGGCTGCTTTCAGCTCAAAAGAGCTGTAAAAAGTATTAAGGTTCTATCAAGATCACGGTCTAGCGCCCACTGTCCAACACATATATCCCAGTACCCTCATGGCCACGCCGCCCTCTCTCACTTATATGAATGCCTGTCCCAATTATAGTGAATTCTTTGTTATGCAGCATTGCTAGAAAAAATATTATTTGGTTATTTAAACATCATAGCGATAAGAAGTTAGCATAAATGCCAAACATAAGCATATAAATACTGTAACCAAACTTTTGTTAAAAGCAATTTAATTGATCTTTGGTGACTCAAAGTGCATTTTATGATTTTAAATATTTGGGGCGTCATCATCATAGGCAATCACAATACAGTGTATATGTGAAGTGTCTACTGGTAGAATGCCAGTTAGAGAAAGCTGAATTCTCTAAATGTTTAGCATCCCCTTGAACTACTTTCAATTGAGAAAATGTAGATAGGTTATAAATCCTTAAATCCTTGCACACAGACATCCTCAAAGGTAATCGAAACTGGACCTAAGCCATTTATTGCAAGGTTCTGCCTGTTTAGTAACTTAATTTCTCATAGAAACCCAACCAATCTGAATCAGAAATGCATCATTTCTAGGCAGAAGGGCGAATTAATAATTAAGCATGGATATGTCAAGATTTCACCAATGAGGAAGAATGGGAACTACCTGGAAGGTGGAAATCAAAAGCAAAATTTCTAAATTTTATTGCCAGATTTGTTGTTTGAATTCCTGATTATAATAATCCTTAATTCCAGAGGTCAAGTAATTATAGCAGTGACTTGGCTTTGTAGGCATGAGCTTGAATTGCATTCCTGAGTTGGTCTTAAAAATGGCCCAGCCCAACTTCTTATTTGATGCAAGAATGTCCTGCTGGTTTCCATGGCAGATGGGCATATAGACCAGGCTTGAATGACTTCAACGACAGAAAAAATAGGCACATGACCTTAGCAAGCAACTGCCCATTCTATTCCAGGATGGCTGTGACTGCCAGAAAGTCATTTCGTAGCCAACAAAATCTGCCTGATACTGACTTCCACCCACTGGACATTGGGATAGCAAGAATAATACAGAATAAACCCATGCCCTTATCCTGGTGTGGCTGATTCTCTGAATTTGCTAAGTACTCCCAGGTTCACCCCTCACATGCAAAAATTAGCTTTAAACAGTGAAAACCTATTTCCTGACCATAGAGAATAGTTGGCTATTGGCAGATTCTGGTTTGGCTTTTCAAGGGGATTGAGCAACATTTCAAGATTGCACCAACAAAATTCATCACAATCCTGGAAAAAGAACTCAAAGTACAAATCCTATTAAGGGGCAAAAGAGGCCTTACCTTTTATGCCAGAAATGGTAGTCTGACTTTTGGACATACAGAAAATGGAAAAAGGCTTAGCCTCATCTCCCAGGGCAGGAGCTACACTTGATAACGCCTATTTCCTCTTCCCGCAAATCTAATGGGTCACCCAGTCCTGTCATTTCCACTTCCTCTCAATCTCCACCAGTTTAGGTCAGATCCTCTTGTCTTATCTGGCCTACAGCAATGTTGTCCTCCATAGAGGAAAGGGTTTTGTCTGTTCTGTTCACTGCATTGTCTCTAGCAGCTAGAACATTCCCAGAAACATATGGGGGTTCAATAAATAGATGCTGAATGAATTTACATAGCTTCCTCCATTGTCTGACTCTTCTCTTTCCATTGCAGCCCCTATTACCTCCATGGTTTCTTCCCCAACACAAGAGCATCCTCCTACTTTCACCCTTCCCATACAGACAGAGCTCCAGCTCCAGAGCAAAACAAACACGGCTTTTCAGAGTCTGGCCCCCATTTACCCACCAGAACCATCTCCTGTCACCAACACCACTCATGCCTGGGGCACATTAAAGAGGTCACAGTTCCTGGCCTTCTTTTGCTTTCCTATCCTTCCTTGAGATGCCTAGACTCACTGTTACCCTGGCAAACGTCTACTGGACAGGTTAACGTCCAGCTCAAATAGCTGTCTTAAGTAAAAAGACCTACACTTTTCTCTGAGTACCCAATAGTGCTTTGTGTATTCCAGTCGATTGGTTCTTTTATGCAAAGTAGTGTATTATCCCATGCCAGTCAACTTTCCCATCAAACCTAAGTCAAGGTGTTTATTTTATTTTTCTTAGAGACTGGCACACTGAGAGCAGGCTCTCAGTAAACATTTGTTGAAATCAAACGAAACTATCAAGTTATGAGGTAAAAGCCTTACACTTGTAAAACACTTTCTGCTCAGCAGGCAACAAATCCAACATAACTAGTATTATGAGTTTTCCCTACAGTTTTTCAGTGGCACTCATTTCCAGACGCTTGAACTAAACTTATTCTGAAAATTAGTACTATTTTAAAAACATCACTACAAAGGTATCTGGGTGTCACTTCACAACACATATTTCATCACTCCACCCATATATACATACATCAAAATGAAAAAGAAAACTTAATAGAATTTTTTTCTGAGTGAAACATTTTATTTTCAAAGCACAGTTTAATTTCCCTCTTTTCCTTTGAATTTACTATTCCATAAATTCCAAAGAACATACCAAAGACTCCAAGTCTTCATAAAATTTACAAAGAGTGAGGCTTGGGGAAGTAAAGACTCCTGTGCCTCTACCTAAGGTGGGAGATCTCATGGGAAGGCAAAACAATGACCAGTTCCTTTCAAAAATAAAGTTTGATTTTTTTTTTTTTTTTTTTTTTGGTGTTTAGTCAGAGTCCACACCTAATATGCAACTTGTGGTCAGTTACCAAAAAAGAAAAAAAATACTACACCTGGCCAGTCCCTTCCAAACTGAGCCTATCTTGGAGTGGGGGGAGGTGGCCAGGGCCCCTTTGCTCTTCTCTCCTTCAGTCAAGGGGCAAGCATGAGAGGTTCTTCTGTTAATAATTGTTGTTTAGGATTTCCCAGGCAAGGATACTGGAGTGGATTGCCATTTCCTTCTCCAGAAACCTGCATCTCCTGCATTGCAGGAGGATTCTTTACCACGGAGCCACCAGGGAAACCCATTGCTAATAGTGCCGCTTGCTTAACCAGATAGATCCTAGCCTTTTGATGTTCAAAGTTTCGGTTTCCCACTTCATCCTTAAGCAGTTCTGTGGCACGTAATTTCCAACAACAGTTTTTCTGGTGGAGGAAGGAGCCTAGCTTGAACCTGAGTTACACTTTCTCTTAGTGATGCTTACTGCCTACTGCTTACACAACAGAAACAACCCTTCTGGGGTTCTCGCCTCAGCAAATATTCATATTCTCTACGTATGTATCTATACCTACATACATAAACACACACACAAGCNCATGAAATGTTCCCTTGGTATCTCTAATTTTCTTGAAGAGATCTCTAGTCTTTCCCATTCTGTTCTTTTCCTCTATTTCTTTGCATTGGTCACTGAGGAAGGCTTTCTTATCTCTCCTTGCTATTCTTTGGAACTCTGCATTCAAATAGGTATAGCTTTCCTTTTCTCCGTTGCCTTTCACTTCCCTTCTTTTCCCAGCTATTTGTAAGGCCTCCTCAGACACCATTTTGCTTTTTTGCATTTCCTTTTCTTGGGGATGGTCTTGATTCCTGTCTCCTGTACAGTGTCAGGAACCTCTATCCATAGTTCATCAGGCTCTATCTATCAGATCTAGTCCCTTAAATCTATTTCTCACTTCTGCTGTATAATCATAAGGGATTTGATTAAGGTCACACCTGAATGGTCTAGTGGTTTTCCCTACTTTCTTCAATTTCAGTCTGAATTTGGCAATTAGAAGTTCATGATCTGAGCCACAGTCAGCTCCCAGTCTTGTTTTTGCTGACTGTATAGAGCTTCTCCATCTTTGGCTGCAAAGAATATAATCAATCTGATTTTGGTGTTGGCCATCTGGTGATGGCTATGTGTAGAGTCTTCTCTTATGTTGTTGGAAGAGGATGTTTGCTATGACCAGTGCATTCTCTTGGCAAAACTCTATTAGCCTTTGCCCTGATTCATTCCATATTCCAAGGCTAAATTTGCCTGTTACTCCAGGTGTTTCTTGACTTCCTACTTTTGCATTCGAGTCCCCTATAATGAAAAGGACACCTTTTTTTGGGTGTTAGTTCTAAAAGGTCTTGTAGGTCTTCATAGAACCATTCAACTTCAGCTTCTTTAGCATTACTGGTTGGGGCATAGACTTGGATTACTGTGATATTGAATGGTTTGCCTTGGAAATGAACAGAGATCATTCTGATTCTAATAACACCATGAAATCAGTGTTCCAACCAAAACAAACAAAAAACCCTCACAAATTCTCAAAACTGCCAACAGAATAATGGCAGAGTAGCTTAAGGATCTGGAGTGCAAGAATGTAGGCCAACCAACCTAAGCAGTTAAGCAAATTCCTACTAAGAAATATTAGCACCATAAAGTATGCAACTGGATTTTATTCCAAGATTGTAAATAAATTAGAAATTCTGACTTATCAATCAACTCAGTGTTAGGGTCTTGTGTTCCCTGTTTCCAGCTGAAAGGAATGTTCTTGGCAAAGCTGGACACAGACAGCAGCATCATCATGTTGCCCTTGAGGTTCTCCATGGATGGCTTCTTGATGAACATCTTCCAAGGTTCACCTCGACATCTGGAAGGTTCCCAGTCTCTGAGAAAGGCAAGACTTGTGAAACCAGATATGTTCCTAACCTAGTGGATCTTAAATAGTGCTGTGAGCAGAACCATTAGGGCAACCATTATATGGTTTCTTGCCTACTGTCATACCCAAGGGCTCTGGATAAATTTACAAGAGAACGGGCTAAGGAAAAAGCTTCAATGGGGGAAACTCAAGAGTTCAGAGAAGGGCTTTCAGAAGAATAGGCACAGATTCCCATATATTCCCCCATTTTACTGCTAGAGCCAGGATACTCTGCTAGATATTCAGTGTAGGTCAGTAATCTCGGTGAAGGCCTTGCTGTTCTTCCTTCTTATAAGGAAAATGTAAGAACAGCCTTGGGAGTAGTAAGATAAACAGACTGCTTAGTACAGTCTGAATGTGGGGTGCCAGTTTTTTAAAGGGGTCATCTGAGAATGCAGTTACCTAATACTTGGAAACAAGATCCTTGACATGTGTTGGACCTTCCAGCAGGAGAGAGAAACCACCTGTCTTATGGGAGACTGAGTTTATGTTTTAGATCCTCTTCCTCTGAGAAGAATTTTTACAGGAAGGCTGGTCCCAGTGAGCACATTTTTCAGGCAACCTAGAGTGTTTCTTCTAAGGTTCATGTTGGACAATACAACTTGTCAAGCCATGTGAACTTACTACATACTCCCTAGGTCTGAGGTAATGCCCAGTATCTACAGTAGCAAGTTTCATAAGTGATTCTGATGGGTATGTGTATAGCCTTTCTTTTGGAACCAATTTTAGCCCAGAATTTTCAGATACCCATTTTCTCCAGTGCTTCCTGCCACAGCCTTGTGAAATTTCACATTATCTTTTCTATAGATCAAAGCATTAATGTTGAGCTCTCAATAGCCCTGTGTTTCCAGCACCAATAGCCTTGTGTTAAATCACTTTTCATCAGCAGAATCCCAGCATGTGAACTGGATATGATCACCCAGTTGGAGGAAGAACAACTATACATACTGGATCTTCAGGGAACTGAAGAGGGGACTAACCAAAAATATCTGTTTAGGTGAGTAATATTATGAAAAGACCACCAATTTGAAATCTAGGAGACATGAGTTCTAGCCTAAGCTCTTATAATTTGCTGGATGACTTAAGTTATTCAGTGCTTCCTGTCCAATGAGCAAGTTGGCCTCAATGAACTCTAAGATCTGTTAAGATGAGATCCTTGGCAAGTGTTGTTAAACCTCTGAAATCTAGGGTTGTAGACTTGTTTAAAAGAGTACCTAAACTAGTTGGAAGAAGGGTTGGTGGATTCAGTGGGGATAGTGGTGTAGTTATTAGCATTTCTGACATTCTGTTCTCTCTTGCCAAGAAAATGGTTGCATCCAACCTTGACAGAGTCTTCTCACTTTTACCCTTCTCATCCCTTTCCTTTCTCTCATTTACCATAAGTAACTGGCTAAATAGCTAATAGCTCATTTTACTTTATAATCCCTTATTCTCTACTCATCAATTGGTATGTCTGCTCATTTTCATTTTGGGGGGCTGAACATGTTACCCAGTCCACTACTTGTATTTCTTGATGTCTCTTTGCATCCACTGTGAGAACTCTGTTATCTCTTCTGGCCTCATTCACTTCTCTTTCATTGTCCGTTTTAACTTTCGCCCCATATAAAGTTGCTAGTGTGCATGAATTAGTTGTCTTTTATTTCTGGTGGTTTATCTTCCTTGTTCTCCACACTAGAGACAGGTGACATTTGCACTTTAAATGTCTTTCAGATAGGGAAGATTTTAACTGAACTGAAGCATCACCATCAATCAGGCCGTTTTGGAAGAAATAGAGTTTTCTGGGTCAGCAATGGAAAGTCTTCGAGGGAATACTGCCCAGCATCCTATGGATGAAGAAGCCTGTAAAAGTGAGGGCCAATTATCAAGGCAGATAAAATGTCCTGTAGAGAAGAAATCTTCTTTTGAGAAAAGGGCAATCAGAAAAGTGTCAGTGTCTCTCAAGGAGATTTTCACTAAGGAGAGAGGCCCTGAATCCAGTAAATTTAATCTAAGCTCAAAATTTAATACACGGCAGAGAATTCCAAAGGGAGCCAGGTCCCCCAAATCTAGGAAAAACTCCAAAGATAATTCAGAGTTAATTAAACACCAAAAACTCTTTCTGCAAAGGAAGCCTTGTAAATGCAATGAATGTGGTAAAGCCTTTAGTTATGAATCAGACCTCATTGTCCACAGTAGAATTCATCGCAGAGAAAAGCCTTTTGAATGCAATGAATGTGGGAAAACTTTTAGCCGAAGTACACACCTTATTGAACATCAAAGAACTCACACTGGAGAGAAACCTTACGAATGCCCTGAATGTGGAAAAGCTTTTAGCCGGAGTACACACCTTAGTCTACATCAGAGGATCCATACTGGAGAAAAACCATATGAATGCAGTGAATGTGGAAAAGCCTTTAGCCGAAGCACTAACCTTAGTCAACATCAGCGAACTCATACTCAAGAAAAACCTTACAAGTGTAATGAATGTGGGAAAGCCTTCAGTGACCGTTCAACTATAATTCAGCATCAACGAATACACACTGGAGAGAATCCCTATGAATGCAGTGAATGTGGAAAAGCTTACAGTTGGATCTCATCTCTTATTGAACATCAGAGAACACACACTGGAGAGAACCCCTATGAATGCAATGACTGTGGAAAAGTATTTAGTCGAAGCTCATCCCTTGCTGAACATCAGAGAATCCACACTGGAGAAAAGCCCCATGAGTGTAGAGTGTGTGGCAAGGGCTTTAGTCGGAGCTCCTCCCTTATTATTCACCAGAGAACTCATACCGGAGAGAAGCCTTTCAAGTGTAATGGCTGTGAGAAAGCCTTCAGTCAGAGTTCAACTCTTATTAGACATCAGCAACTTCACACTAAAGAGTAATATCTGAGCTTTCTCTAATCTTGGCATAAGAGCAAATAGCATAACCTCCTATAGCTGAAGAGAAACATATACTTGTTTGAATTTTCCTTTCCCACTAGCTAAAAGCCAGTTTCAAGCTAGCCTTCCTTCCTTTATGGAAACTAAGTGGTCAGATGAGTGATCATTTCAACAAGGGGGGGATGAACTTTAAAAACCTTAAGATATTCAATCTAATATTTTGGAAGGCTCCAGTCTTAGAATATACTTTACTGCCTTACACCTTTTAGTCCTTCACCTTATCTTTTCCATGGAGCTTTGGTCCCTGAACAACTAGTGAACCCTTTTCTTTCCCAACCACATCAGCCCCTTTACTTAAAAGAGGAAATCCTGTATGTGGATGTTTTCAGGCTTGCTGGCTCTAGTAGCACAAGAGAAGCTGTCTTCAGAACAAAAATCTACCCATTAGTTTGGAGATGACAATAATAAGGCAAATTCAGTCTCTGGACTTAAAGGACAGTTTTTCTATTCCTTCCTCCCTTACCTTTTTGGCTACACCATATTTTCCTCAAAGTATAACCCATAGTTCTACTAATGTGCCTAATTAATCCTAGTATTATTTTATCTTATCCTGACCAAAAATGTCCTAAAAATGTTATATTTAGTTCCTACATTATCTTTTTTAAAAAAAATGCTGCCCTATATTAAAAACATTTTTTGTTTACAGACTTCATGAAATGTATACCCTCTGGTTCTGACTCTCACCAATCTTATAAAGCTGATCTATCGAGGACAAACGCAGCGCTTACCTCTCAGTCCTTTTCCCACTTGACATTTGCAGAATTGGCACTTTTGGCTACTCTTATGCCTTAAAATTTGAGCCTCTGGGATCCGTGATTCTGTGCTGATCCACAAAGTTTTCTGCCTCCCAGCACTTCTCTAACTAACAGTGATTAGCTCTGTGACTTTGGGGCAAGAGTTGAACCAAAATAATTTCATTTTATTGGCTTATAGTACTTTTGGTAATTCAATTAGATTGTAAGCTTCTTAAAGATGAAAATCTTATTTTAGATTCCTACAAAACATCCCACAGTGCTGAGTGGTCACTAAATGCCCCATAATTATTGCTTACCGATTCCTCTCTATCATGGGTAATCAGCCTGCTAGGGTTTATTTGAAATGGCCTAATAGTTTATTTCTTTCTCTGTGTTCCTACTGCTGCTGCTAACTCCTCGGTAATTTGGACCTAGATACCAGAGTGAACACACTGTTGCTGTTCTTATCTCTGTGTCTTTATCTAACTGTCTTACTAAACTATCACTTAGCTCAAAAATAATCTAGTTTCCCATTGTCCCCAGGAAAAAGTTCAAGTGCTTTAACTTGAAGACCTTCCACAGTTGGATCTATTTATTTATTTTCCATTACTCCCAGTACAACTGGGCGGCCCTACCCTTTGTCTCTACCACAGCCTTTCTCTTCACACTTGGCTTCCTTTCAGATTATTCCATGGCATTCTTTTACATGTCCTACTTTCTTCCTTGTATTAACATCTCCAGAAATCTTTTATAAAAGCCCTGCTCACATCCTGCCTTCACTGTGATACTTTCAATTGCTCACCTTCTTAGAAGTCTTTTACAGTGATGGTTTGCATCATTGTGCTGTATTACATCAGAGAAAGCAATGGCACCCCACTCCAGTACTCTTGCCTGGAAAATCCCATGTACGGAGGAGCCTGGTGGGCTGCTGTCTGTGGGGTCACACAGAGTCGGACACTACTGAAGCAACTTAGCAGCAATAGCAGCAGTGTATTACATACTTTCTTATTCTGTTCTCTGGTTCTGTCAAGTGCTTTTAACCCATGAACTTTTTTGAAGTTAGAAATTGTCTTAAATCTCTTGAAGCCCCATCTACCCAACTAATGGATTCTACTTTTAACTTAAATTGAGAGCGTTTAATTTTAAATGGTGCATTTGCTTTAATCTTTTGAATGGTGAGTTAACCTCATGAATCTTTTGGTCATTTTTGTTTGATCTTTAATTATGTACATTGAGCCTTGGGACTGGCTCTCCTTCAGAGCTCCTAGAACATTGGCCTCTTAGCTTTCCACTTCCTCAGGACTGTTTTAAGGAGTAGGTGGGTTTATTCATATAAAGTGATGAAAACAGTGCCTGACATAATAAGTGCTCAATAAATGCTAATAGTTATCAGTCTGTTTCTTCATATCTGCTTGTAGTCTTTCATTTCAATCTTGAAGGACCTGTAACTCCACAGAAATGGAAAACTGGGATCACAGTAAAAAATGAGATATTTCTTCTGACTGCCATCCTGGACAATAGTCACCTACTTTATTTTAACTCTATTGTGTATCAAAAATGACTCAAGGCAGATTACAAGATATGATAAAACAGAAAACTGAAAACAATACAAATCAGCATTAGAGAAAGGAGAAGGTGCCTAGAAGATCAAGATCATGACAAACTGTCACATCATGTGGTTATTCAGGTAGAGATGCAAAGGGACCATTCAGGTGAAGTGAGGTGCTCATTTGCTTACACTGTATTTGGATGGGGATAAAATGTCCATTCTTCAAGGAAAGGTTGATAGATTTAAGATTAATTTCTCCATTGGCCTTCATGTAATTATACAGTGCACTTTTGATAACAAAAATTAAATTATGTGTTCTCCACAACACCTGGCAAACAGTGTATTTCCCAGTGCATAAATATTGAGTTCTTAGTGGAAGTCTCAGAAAGGCAAATATGAAGATTCTTCTTGGGGTGGGGTGGGGTTAGAATCAGCAGAGGACAGAGTATATGGCATAATCAAGTAATTACTGGGTGCGAGAACAGCTGTTTTCACACATTTGAGTCATTTTACTTAACATATTATGGGATGAAGAAACTGAAATTTATGAATGTTAAACAGCTTACCCAAAGATCAGGATTTGACCCCACTACTGGACCTCTTGGGCTTTCCAGGTGGCTCAGGGGTAAAGATTCCACCTGCAACGCAAGAGACACAGGTTTCATTTTTGGGCTGGGAAGACCCCCTGGAGAAGGAAATGGCGACCCACTTCAGTATTCTTGCTTGGGGAATCCCATGGACAGAAGGAACCTGACAGGCTATGGTCCATGGGCTTGCAAAAATTCAGATACAACTTTAGCAACTAAACAACAAGTGGATTTAAAGGAACAATCCTATGAAATTGGTGCCTAGATATGGGCAGGAAGGATTTAATTCCTTAATTGCTGTTAACTTTCATGTAAGCTATGTAGGGCATGAAGCAGAGGAACTAACTAAATTAGTTAGTTAGTTAGAGGCTAACTCAGCAGTTAGCCATGCATACAAAACATTAAAAAGTTGAAAACCTGATATGATTAATTTGCAACTCTAAAGTCAAGGTGGAATCCAAAAGTTTTGGAATTTCTGGTGGGGAAGTTGGGTCAAAAGAGTAATCTGGAGTGGGGAGTCTTATTCTAAGGAAAAACGGAGGGTCTTACAGTGCAGCCAAAATCACCGTGGCTAGGCTCACACTGAAGCATGTCTTCAGAATAATCTCTGTCCTTGCACGGAGGCCCTATCCAGACTCTCAGCGTGGGCCATTTCTGGAAACGCCGTAGGTGGATGGGGAGAAAGGCTTTCGCGGAGCAAGCTGCTTTCCTTGTCGTCGTTCGACCAGAAGGAGGCGCTTGAGTGCGAAGACCACCGCGGGGATAAAGGCCTCTCAGCTCTGCACTTTCGCTGTGTTCCTGGACTTTCCTGGTGACCTTTGCGTGTCCAGATTTCCCCAAAGCTGAGACGGCTACTCCTAGACGCCACTGGATGGGGGCCAGCGACCGTCTCAACCGCCTCAAGCCATCTTCCAGCTTCCTGGGGGGCGCTCTGAAGCTAGATCGGCCAAAGAGCTCGCCTTACATCTGAGAACTACAATTCCCAGAAAGCTCAGAGACTCGCCGTCGACACAGCGGTAAGACTTTATTTCCCAGAAATCTTAGGGCCAATTCCCACCTTTATTGAAAAACCTGTCGTGTCTCTCCTGCTGAAGATTCTAAAGGCTGTTGTGGTGGGCGATGCAATACAACGTGCTGTGGCGATTCCAATGAGCCGCATTTGGGGAAGGTATCCTAACCTGAATCTCTGTCACTTCTTTTTTCAGAAAATTGATAAATCAAAGTGAAGTTTTCACCCCTTTCCGTTAGATTTTGTTCATTTAACTGGTTTGTTAGGCGTCTACTGTGTTAAATCTACTTTCCTGATATGTGAACTGAGACTGAAGATGAGTCACTTTCTTAGCTATTCATTCAGCTTCATTAAAGAGGCCACGTTCTCCCTTCCGCCCACCCCCCGCCCCCATCCTAACATGCACACACTCTGAAAAGCATAAATAAAAACCAAAAAATAAACACTGATCGCATTACTTGGATCATTCCTGAACGTAGTAAGTATTCTTTCAGCCTTTTTTTCTTCTTCTGATATCTATATATCTACATACTCTAGATATGGAGATGAATTTTGTGTATACATAACAAAAAAAAGCTTTAGTTTTATATAACAAAAGATTTACTATATACATTTATCTTGAACTTTCCCCCATGTTAGTATTTTCCAATATAATTTTTAATGGTACCATCAAAGAACTAATCCTGTCCCTGTATCAAGCATTTCTTTTCCAGCTTCCTAAATACCAGTGTTTTTATTTGGAAACCCTAGCAAATGCTTCAATCTGATGTCAAAACAACTTTATAAAGTTACTGTTAATTTTATTACTTGTGATAATGACATTATGGTTATGTTTAAAAGGAAGAAAAAGATTGTATTGGTTAAAAGATACATGGGTTCAGTGGTGATGGTGTTTAGTCACTAAGCCGTGTCTGACTCTGCAACCATGGGATTTCCCATGCCAGAATACTGGAGTGGGTTGCCATTTCCTCCTCCAGGGGATCTTCTCCATCCAGGGATTGAACCTGTGTCTCCTGCATTGGCAGGCCAAATCTTTACCCCCAAACCACCAGAGAAGCCCCGAAAGATACATGCAAGAAGATACATACAAAAGATACATACAACAAGACAAATGATGTCTGGGTCTTACTTTAAAATATTCCAGGAAAAATTAAAATTTTAAAATAAAGTCAGGGAGGGATTGCTAAACAAGATTGGCAAATATTCATTATTGTTTAGTCTAGGTGAAGAGTACACTGGAGTTCACTTTTCTGTTTTGTGTTTATTTGAAATTTTCTGTAATAATTTTTAAAAATGTATACTAGCATTCTTTTTGGAACAATGTGTCCAGCTAATACCTTCCAACCTCAGGTTCAAGTCATCCTTTGACCTCTTCTCAAATGAATTTTGAGCTCCACTGTTGTATCTGTAATGCTGACTGATTCCTTTTCCTGGGACCCATCTTCTTACTAGTTTTTTTTTTTTTTTTCACTGTACCTCTGAAACTAAAGTAAATCTCAGCTCCTGAGAGAACACGTTTTACCTTCATGCTCTCCCACATTTCAGTCTTCTCCTGATCTCTCCTATGTACGTGACTATGGCATCTATCTGGCTTTTAGACTTCTGCTCTATTTCATGTCTCATTTCATGCTAAGTGGCACCAAGTGCCACCATTTCATGCTAAGTACCTGATAGAGTAGTTGCTCAGTAAATATTTGTTGAATCAGTATCCACGTGGGTGAATCATCCAGCGAACATTCTGCCTTCTATCTGGAACCTTGGAGTCTTGGCAGGCAGGAATCCCCATGCACGTGGGTAATGCAGCAGCTGCTGTGTGTGCTTCTCCTCTCCCACTAGTGGATCTTATCCTTCCCTTTTTAATTCTTGTTCCAAAAGTCCTCCTCCTCTTCTGCCTTTTAAAGGTGCCTGCCATCTGCTCCCCACCCACAAGCTTCTGTCCTTTACACGTTCCACACCCACTATCCATCCCAACATTGTCAGAGATACCATTTCTTTCTGCCTCCTTGAGGACATTGCTCTCACATTCCTTTCACTTTTCAGACTCTCCTTTTCTAGTGACTCATTATCACTGTAAACAAGTCTGATTGCTGTTGTTCAGTTGCCCAGTGTGTCCAATGCTTTGCAAACCCATGGGCTGCAGCACACCAGGTCTCCCTGTCCTTCACCATCTCCCAGAATTTGCCCAAGTTCATGTCCATTGCATGAACATTGCAAATAGACGACTCATTGGAAAAATCCCTGATGCTGGGAAAGATTGAGGGCAGAAGAAGAGAGTGTCAGACGATGAGATGGCTGGACAGCATTGATGCAAACAAGTCTAATAGGTCTCTCTTATTTAAAAACATAGTCAAAGCTGTGATTTTTCCAGTAGTCATGTATGGATGTGAGAGTTGAACCATAAAGAAAGCTGAGTGCTGAAGAATTGATGCTTTTAAACTGTGGTGTTGGAGAAGACTCTTGAGAATCCCTTGGACTGCAAGAAGATCAAATCAGTCAATCCTAAAGGAAATCAGTCCGAAAAATTCATTGGAAGGACTGATGCTGAAGCTCCAATACTTTGGCCACCTGATGCGAAGAATTGACTCATTGGAAAAGACTGTGATGCTGGGAAAGATTGAATGCAGGAGGAGAAGGAGATGACAGAGGATGAGATGGTTGGATGGCATCATCAACTCGATTGACATGAGTTTGAGCAGGCTCCAGCAGTTGGCGATGGACAGGGAAGCCTGGCATGCTGCAGTCCGTGGCGTTTCAGAGAGTCAGATACGACTGAGTGAGCGACTAAGCTGAACTGATTTTAAAACATTCTACTTACATTCACATGATACTTTACCCTCCCAGTTAATTCTCCCCTTAGAGCCTCCAGGAAGGAATGTGGTTCAGCCAACAACTCAGTTTTGGCCCAGTGAAACTTATTTCAGACTTCTGGACTACAAGTCTTTGAAAATAGATCTGTTGTTTTAAGGCACCAATTTGTTACAGCAGCCATGGAAAATGAATACATTTTTCTTTTGCTCTTGCTCTTTCAGGCTCCAGGTGGTAGTTTTCCTGCAATTGTTAGATGCTAGTGTTCCACTCTCCTTTGCTGGTTTCCTCTCATTTAAATTTTCTTCAGTTAAACTAAGTATGACCATTAGTTTCTGCCTGGGACACTGCCTAGAGGTGGAGTGAAAAGGGACCAAATAAGAAGTGGCCCTTGAAAATACCTTCCTTCATCAAGAGATGCATTCCTTTTTTCCTAGTCTTCTTGGGCAGTGCCATAACTGTGGCTCCAGATTTCTCTTGGCCCCAAAGTAATCTGCTCAGAACTGCATTGCCCAGAGGCCTCAGTAAGGATAAACTCTCTTGGACCTGGATCTTGAGCCTTTATGCTTTTTCACTAGTCCAAGATGGAGACGAATGCCCTCACCCCTATTCAAGGGTGAGTTCATCTATGGCCCAGGCACCCATCTGAGCCCATCTGAGACAAAGGTGTCCAAGACAGGGTCTAGAATACAAGTTCTATCACACTGTGAGGTCATTCATATCATTTCCCCCTCCCCCAAAACCATCTTCCCAAGGACAAATCCAGAAAAAGAGAAACTGCTCTGACTTTGGTCTTGTCATAGATTTTCCCTGGGAACTACTCTCTACCATTAGCTGGACAGGTATACTACCACTAAATTTTAATAATTGTGGTTTATAGAAGAAAAAGGTAATTAATTTTTTTAAATGTCTTGCTATATCTCTTAAACCTTGAACTATAAACACTCTCCAGCACTGACAGGCTACACAGAGAGCAAAGTAATTATATGTGATTTAATATTATATCTTGTTTCAATGCAGCAAGTAGACGTGATTTTTTTTTTTTTTTTTTTNCCGTGGACTGTAGCCTACCAGGCCCCTCCGTACATGAGATTCTCCAGGCAAGAATACTAGAGTGGGTTGCCATCCTCATCTCCAGGGGAACTTCCTGACCCAGGAATTGAACCCAGGTCTTCCACATTGCAAACAGATGCTTTACCCTCTGAGCTACCAGGGAAGCCCACTCAAGGTAGAGGGGACAAGCACATCAGGGCCTTCCCTACACTCAGTTCCAGACAGTCCCTCCTGGGCTTGTAAGGGGCGAGTCAACTCTGGTGCCTTACTTCCATTATTTTAAATAGAATCCACCTGCAATGTGAGGAAGATCCCCTGGAGAAGGAAATGGCAACCCACTCCAGTATTCTTGCCAGGAAAATCCTATGGAGAGAGGAGCCTGGTGGGCTACTGTCCATGGGCTCCCAAAGAGTCCACACAACTTGGCAACTAAACCACCAAGGAGAGAGAAAATGAGTATCAGAGAATCTAATATCCTTAGAGGGGCAGGGAGAGATTGGGATGGTGGTGGGGGTGGGGGGATGGCTGGTGGGTCGGTGTTATACACAAGACTGCCCCTAGCTGTGGAGTGTGAAGGTTGAGAGTGGATGATTTTCTGGTAGAGAAACTGATCAGAACCACTTGTTTCGGAAACATTGAGCACTCCCACCACATCATAGTTGTGTGACCCTGGACAAGCTACCTAATCCTGCTGTGCTTCATTCTCTTTATCTGTAAAATGGGGCCTCTAATACAGGTCCAAAATTCCAAAGATCTGAGAATTCAATGCCTTCCCTAGTTCTTTTGGTGGCAAAACTGACCCAAACTAATGTAAAGTTATTGTCTATATTTGTACCACTTGATATGATTGTTTCATTGAAGGCACCTTATTTAGCTTGTATGAGATCTGTTTCAGAGTCTCTTGGGGAAATTATATTTTGTAAATTACATGCACCCTATTACCTTGTAAAGTCCAAAAAATTCTGGGTTTAGGAACAGCTTGTGCCAAGGGCTTTAAATACAGGATTTGGATATACAGAGCTTACTGCCTAATGTCACTGTGAGGATTAAGAGATAATACATGTAAAACACTCAGAACCATGCCTGATGCACAATGTGAATTGCTATTCTTACTGCTAGGGTTAGAACCAACTCTGTTTCTTAGCCTAAGAAGTCCAGAAGGGTGCCTTCTTCCTCTTTCATGCTTCCATGAGTAGATAGAATCTGAGTGCAGCTAAGAAAACTGAAATCATGATGTGCTTTCCGCTGTTCCCTGATGTGGTTTTGTGGTAGGTGAATGCAAAGCAGTGTGGTAGGCTATCTAGTGAGATACTCATTTGTTTCATGCTTTTGATGCCCCTCCTTTTTGTTTGGAGAAGGCAGCTAATCACTTTGTGTTTCCTGTCATGGGGGAATTTGCAAGGTTCTTGAAGATCAACTTTTCTCTTGTCTTTAGAGAAAGCCCAACCCCAGTAAGTACATCGTCTACCCCAGGTGTCCTGGAGGGAGTGTGCAGAGAACCCAGGTGGGGTGGAGGGCTTTCATGGTGGTTGAGGGGAGGAGTGAGTCCCCCAAAGTGGGAGTTGGGTGGAGGCTGGTGGTCTCCTGAGCATCAAAGAGTGATGCCTCAACCGCTACAGTATTAGGACCATAGCCAGCTCTGGGAGTGACACAGCTGTATAAGGCATCAGTTGGACCCTGGAAACTGATCTCCCAGCTTCAGCAGGTTCTGGAATCCAGGCTTGTCACTGGAAATAACAGAGCGGCCTGCCTTCTCCTTAGTAGAAGCTTTACGGTAGATGGTGATGGTACCAGCATCAATGGGCTGATCAAGTTAACGTGGGCTGAAGAATAACTGACCCGAACTCCAGTGGATACCAAAAGCCCTCTAGGATTGTTCCATGACCGCACGAAAGGAGAGCCTTCACTCAAGGCCTCCAAGATGTTCAAGAGTGGATTTTCCTACACTCCTACAGGGCCAGGGCTGGCTGGAGAGAAAGTAAAGATATATTACATTTTAATGCATGTCTGAGCTAGTGGTAGAAAAATATACACACTTGGGAACCAGATCCAAAGACTATCTAAATTATGATCTCCCTATGCCATGATTCCATATATATGAAATGTCAAGAAAGCGGCAGCATAGACACAAAGCAGACTTGTGGTTGCCTGGGGCTGGGAGTAGCTTTGACTGCAAATGAGCTTGAGGAAATTTTGAAGAGCTGATGGAAATATTCTAAAACTGGGTTGGTGAATGCAAAGGTTGGTAATGAGGATTGCACAGCTCTAGTAAAATAAACATGATTGAATCGTACACTTACAATGGGTGACTTTTAAGGCATGTAATCCTATAGGAAATCAACCCTGAATACTCATTGGAAGGACTGATGCTGAAGCTGAAGCTCCAATACTTTGGCCACCTGATGCAAAAAGCCAGCTTATTGAAAAGACCCTGATGCTGGGAAAGATTGAAGGCAGGAGGAGAAGGGGCGACAGAGGATGAGATGGTTGGATGGCATCACTGACTCAATGAACATAAGTTTGAGCAGACTCTGTGAGACAGTGAAGGACAGGGAAGCCTGCTGTGCTGCAGTCCATAGGGTCACAGAGTTGGACACGACTGAGCAACTGAACAATAACAAATTGTATCTTAACACGGCTGTGAAAATAGCACCAAGGGAGTTCTTTGGTGATCCAGTAGTTAGGACTCTGATTTCACTGCTGAGGGCTTGAGTTGGGTCCCTGGGGGAACTAAGATCCCGCAAGCTGTGTGGTGTGGCCAAAACTAAGCAAACAAACAAAAAAACAACCCACCAAAAATAGTGCCAGAAGTAAGTCATCATGCTGACTGGTAAAGCGTATAGCCCTCCTGCTGTGGGCCAGCATTGTCATGGCTCCGTCAGTCATCTACTGTGTAACTGAGCTGAGTCTGGGTTTTGTTTGAGCTTTAATTAGATTCAGTTCACCATTGGCTCCAAATATTCTGAGAATGAGTCCCTCCAAAAGTTCAACAGAATTACCATGTGACCCAGCAATTCCACTCCCAGGTATACACCATGAAGAATTGGAAACAGGGACTCAAACAAGTGCATGTAAATGTCTCTAATAGGTTGCTTTCCTCTTACTGCTACCTGGCATTGCAGTGTCTCCCAGGATGAGAAGTGAGGCTTCTGTTCGTCAGAGCAGCCTCAGACAAGCATCTGGAGTACCAGGGCCAATGGCTCTGTTTTTGAAGAGCCAGAGCAAGTGTGTGTGTGTGGTCGGGGGTTGGAGGGGGGGGGCGGTGTGGTCTATACTCCTTCCTTTCCTTTGCCTCACAACTCTAAACTTTGAAATAGTCAACTCCTTGGGAAGAAGCTGAGGGTTTATCTTTCAGGTCATCTTCAGTCCTCTGTGAACACTGAATAAGAAGACCATAGTTCAGTTCAGTTCAATTCAGTTCAGTCGCTCAGTTATGTCTGACTCTTTGTGACCCCTTGGACTGCAGCATGCTAGGCTTCCCTGTCCATCACCAACTCCTGGAGCTTGCTCAAACTCATGTCCATTAAATTAGTGATGCCGTCCAACCGTCTCATCCTCTGTCGTCCCCTTCTCCTCCTGCCTTCAATCTTTCCCAGCATCAGGGTCTTTTCCAATGAGTCAGTCAGTTCTTTGCATCAGGTGGCCAAAGTATTAGAGTTTCAGCTTCAGCATCAGTCTTTCCAATGAATATTCAGGACTGATTTCCTTTAGGATTGACTGGTTTGATTTCCTTGCAGTCCAAAGGCCTTCAAGAGTCTTCTTCAACACTGATGAAGATCATTGATGTTCAAAATGTTCATCATTGAGCATTTTGAACTATGTTCATCAACATGATGAACCTTGATGTTCAAAAGCATCAATTCTTTGGTACTCAGCTATCTTTATAGCCCAACTCTCACATCCATATGAGAAAACCATAGCTTTGACTAGATGGACCTTTGCTGGGAAAGTAATGTCTCTGCTTTTTAATATGTTGTCCTTGTCTAACTCAGTGAAACTATGAGCCATGCTGTGTAGGGCCACCCAAGACAGATGGGTTATAGTGGAGAGTTCTGACAAAATGTGGTCCACTGGAGAAGGGAATGGCAACCCACTCTAGTATTCTTGCCTGAGAAATCCCATGGACAGACAAGCCTGGTAGGCTACAGTTTATAGGGTCACAAGAGTCAGACACAACTTAGCAACTAAACCATTACAGTTGATTTGGGAAAATAATCACTATGAGAGGCCACAATTCTTCGTAGTGGTCTGAAGAGCATTCCTGTTTTCTTTGTGTGCCTCAGTGAGAAATGGTTTAGTATCTCATTTTCTAGACAGTTTTTTGTTTTTGATTAAGTAATTCATCTGTCAGTATTGAAAGACATGATTTTTTTTGTTCTTATCTCCCTTATTTTTTTCAAAACAAGATGTCTTACTTCTCAGAAGAATGGTATGGTGGAGTGAGGGACACAGACCTGGGTGTCAGCTGTCTCTTATACACATCTAGATGTGTATAAGAGACAGATTATGATCTCCCTCCTTCAACAGTATTTTAACCTTGAGGGAGACACAGATGTGGAAAAAAATAAGTTAAAAAGAGTATATAAGAAAAACAGAAAATACAGGGATATAAAACATGAAAGTAAGATAGCAGAAAGTGAAAAGGAACTAAAAAGCCTCTTGATGAAAGTGAAAGTGGAGAGTGAAAAAGTTGGCTTAAAGCTCAACATTCAGAAAATGAAGAT